>OY997274.1:687878040-688043040 GCA_963921465.1 Triticum timopheevii
CATCAATGATCTTTGTGTGTACAATCTAAATTGTCAATATGAGTCATCAACGATTTATAAACCAATGAAGACTCATATTGTGGCCACAAATTCTACACATAAAGTTCAATGAGACCAAGTGCTTGTGATAGTTTGAGAAATAACATATTTAAGGTGGTAAAAGGCTTGTTAGGGAAGCGAGGTGGGACTAAAAACAGCTTGCCATAACCTCATTAGTACCGGTTCGTGGTACGAACCGGCACTAAATGGTGATGGTGGGGCCATAGCCTGACCGCAGGCTGACACATCACCTTTAGTACCGGTTCGTGGCATATGAACCGGTACTAAAGGTTCGCCGTGAACCGGTGCTATTGATTGCCGCCACGAACCGGTGCTATTGGCCACATTAGTGCCGGCTGAAATTCAAACCGGTACTATTGGGCTTCACGTTTGACCCTTTTTCTACTAGTGCCTACACTGTCCAGCTTCTTGGGGTCTTGGTCGTCGTCCGTGGTGTTGGGCAGGCTGTCGGCTGTCGGAGGTCGGCCGCATACGCTGAAGCCGACTGACGACTCGTTGTCTTCCCTGGAGTAGCTCATGTGGTGGTAGTAGTCGTCCAAGGAAAGTAGGGCAATAGGCTACTTATAAGTAGTCGTCCAAGGAGAGAGTAGGCCATCCAAGGTGGTAGTAGCTTATGATGCTGCATGTCCATCATGTGGTGGTAGTCGTCTAAGGAAAGTTGGCCACTTGGATTAGGGCCGTAGATCTTGAGGCAATCTCGTAGGAGCGTGATCTACTGAGACTTGGAAAGAGTATGGACTATCAATAAATCCTGGGAGTCCGATAATAGTAGGAAACCACGATTAGGTGAGGCAAATGCCCGGTACAGACTCGGATACGGCACCAGACTCTAATCTTTATATACGTGTCCCCTTTGTCGAACTCAGTCCACAACAAGGCATCAATCGTTCGTTCGGTTCTCGCCTGGTGTTCTTTCCAGCCGCAGCCGCCCGTCGCCGCTCTGGAACGGCAACCTCTTCCCCCTCCCATGGCGGCCATGTCACAGACTGACCAGGCCCGGCCGATGGCGACTGCTGATCTGGAGGCCACCATTGCGGCGCTCCCCGGCAAGAAGCAGCGCCTGCGGGAGTCCTTCCACCGCCTCGTCGCATGCGCGCCGCCCCATATCCAACTCCCGTTCACCTGGCACGACATTGATGCCTACGTCTCCTCTCTTCACTCCTCCCTTTCCCTCCGGTTCCGCCAGATGCAGCAGCGGGCCCACCCCGTCGCCCCTCCCTCAACCCCCCATGACGAGTTCATCCAGGAGGACCAGGAGAAGGTTAGGGATGATGAAGACGAGTCCTCGGTTGAAGAAATGAAGGAAGATAACATGCAGAAAGATAGAGAGGACAAGAATAAGAAGGTGAGCCTCCCACGTCTAGACACAGGCATTGGCTTTGTGGCAGCGCCATGCCACAGGGCGGG
Organism: Triticum timopheevii; assembly: GCA_963921465.1. Classification (NCBI taxonomy): domain Eukaryota; kingdom Viridiplantae; phylum Streptophyta; class Magnoliopsida; order Poales; family Poaceae; genus Triticum; species Triticum timopheevii. The sequence goes on from OY997274.1 coordinate 687,879,508, forward strand.
AGGAACTCTTGATCAAGAGTTTCAGATTCCGACGCGGGTTCACGCCCCGTGCGCCGGCAACCCTATGCTTCAACAGCCATACATAGGGGTGCTCCCGCCTGCCGTGATCATTCCTGCGCTCGGGCGACAACAACCATACATGGCGTACCAACACGAGTTTCCTGCCATGTCGATGAGCAACAATGTTCCTATGATGGTCCAGCAGCCATACACGCCGTACTTCGGCCAAGAGTTCTTTCCTCGTGTTTTGAGGCAACACACGATGGGCATCGACCATGTACTTCAGAACCAGCATTACATGTCGCACCATCAACCCTACTTCCCACAACACTCCATGTCGCACCATGGGTACCCACAAAGGATGCATGCACTAGGTTTTCCAATCCCCCATGAGTTGGACAGTGATGCTGTTCCCGATTCATCTTCTTTAAGAAAAAATACATTGGGTGAATTTTTTACTACGCTTAAGAGCCTTGAAAATGGAATCCAGAAGGACGTCAATCAAGCAACGATGCTGAATAAAACAACCAACTTTAAGAAGAAGGACAAGTCAAAGAAAAAAGGCAAGTCCAAGGTGCCCAATAAGGCTGGTACACCTGGAAAGTCTAAGAAGATTGGCGCCACTGCTGATGCCGAGTGCTTCTTTTGTAAGGAGAAAGGTCACTGGAAGAGGAACTGCAAGAAGTATTTGGCAGAAAAGAAAAATTCTGCAAATTCCAGCAACAATATGAGTGTCATACATGGGCTTGATGTATTCCTTGCTAATTCATAGTGTAATTCTTGGGAACTGAATATCAGGTGCTCATATTTTGCAACTCGTTACACGGAATATAGAGGCCTAAGCGATTGGCAAAGGATGTGGTGATGATGCGCGTCAAAAATGGAGTAACAGTTGACGTGCTTGTCGCCAACGTCCTACCTCTATATTTTTATTTAGGATTTATTTTAGAGATTAATATCTATTACTATGTTCCAGCCTCAAGCAAAAGCATTATTTTTGGATCATATTTGTTGCAAGGTGGTTAATCGTTTAACCCTGAGAACAATGATTGTCCAGTTTATCAATGCACATCAACTTACTGTTATTGTAATAATTGTGATCAACTTACTGTAACAATCGTTAGGGTAACAAATGTTTAATGTAACAAGAATGCCGACAATAATGACTGTGAATTATAATGGTAACAATGATGTTGAATCGACCCACTTATTAGAAACTACGAGATCATGTCTTCATATGTTGTTGGTATCTTCTCATAGTATGTTAACATTTATTTGTGTCCTTATATCATGGGAATATCATAGACCTGGATAACGTATGGTTGATTTGAGATCCCCATAAGTTGCTCCATAATTGGGCAATTATAAAGGTGACTTTTGGGTATGTCGAAAAGTATATCGTGGTGCTAGTTATGTAAGACTGGGATATGCCCCTCGAAAGATATTACTGTGTTCAGCATTGCTTGGCCAGTTATTCTGATTAAGGAGTTGGTCACATGGATATTGGAATATGGAAACAAGAAAAGAGTACAATCTGATTACGAGGATGATCTAGAAGTTGATTGGTGAACGTTGATGCGGAGAAAATGATGGATATCACCGAGATTAATGAATGAATGAGCTAATTAGTTTGTATGTATGTGACCTCATATGATTGCGTCTATATGCATGCACGCTCGTGCTTCCCATCCTTTGCTTTCTGTTGTAGGAGAGACGAAAGAATTACGGCTCTTTTTTCTTTTCCGTTCTGATGGAACGTTTTGATGTTGGTCGTACTGTATCACGCATGCACGTACTCGCACGTGCTGGTCATCACGAGGGGTACCTACCCAGCATCCCATTACCGCTACCTGGCGAATAATGCTGCTACCTGGCGTATGCATGTAGTATTTGTACAACACATATGCACTGGGTGCTCATGTCACCATGCAATGCATGCATGGATAACTAATGACCCTGTGCCCCTATTCCCATTTTTTTTTAGAACATAGTACAGACGCAAGCGTTCATTATATACGCGTATACTCTTATCCCTATGAACACACACGCAAACCCTACTCCTATAAGCACCTCCGAAAGACTGAGCTGTCATATGATTTTGAGATTGACGAGTCACCACAGACGCCTCGTAGTCGTCGGGAACGTCTCCTCCCACTGAAAATAAATCCAAGAATAGTGCGAGCACCATGATTTGAACCCTGCTGGGCTGGGGGTAGCACTCTCCTCTTAACCACCCAACCACATGTTGGTTCACATATACATTTATGAACGCATGCGTGAAAGAAAAAAAGATTCTACACTGACCACACTCCCTTGAGGCGACACCCTAACCTGGCCATTTTCATACACAGAAACAGCCGCAGCGTGAAAGATTTTCGCCAGCCCCCACGCCCTTGAGGTTGTTGTAGAGGTGTGTGGGCGACTTGGACGATGGCGCTAGGCTCAGCAGAGCCAAGGCCTAGGGGAGAGAGAGAATGGGAGGGTGAGTAAAATAACTAGGGCTCGTGCAAAACAATTGAGGACGACGGGCAGCAGCATTCCTGCTCGCCGGCGCCCGCAACCTTGAGGATGTAATGGAGGTACCAGGCCAACTTGGACGGCAACGCTAGGCTCAGGAGAGGCAGGCCCTGGGGCGAGGGAGCATGGAAGGAAGAGCAATATAACTAAGGGATGATGCGAAACCCTTGATGACGACGGGCGGCAGGGGAACTGCTCGACGTGGCCCATGCCAGATTGTAGTGGAGGTGCAAGAGCGACTTGGACGACAACGCTAGGCTCGGGAAAGCAAGGGCCTGGGGGCAAGGGAGCATGGGAGAAAGGCCAACATAGCCAAGCGCTCATGCCAAATCCTTCACGACGACGGGCGGCGGGGAACCACTCATGGTGGCCACACCCTTGAGGTTGTAATGGAGGTGTGAGGGTGACTTGGACGACGGCGAGGATTTCTTTAGCGCTGGCTCCTTGCGTAGAGCGTGCGCTCACAATTGTGAAATCATGCGGTTGCAGTACTATGTGTTTATATAGATTAAAAACAACGATTATGAAGGATTAATTGACATAACTAAATACCTTTATTTCATAGGCAAAATATTTCATCCAATTCCGAGAACTTTTATTTCCGCACAAAAAATGACACCATGATAGTTCTGCTCAAAACAGCGTCAGTCCGTGTTAGTGTCATCCAAATCATCTAAATTAGAGCCAAAGTGTTTGTAAAAGTAGATACAACGCGGATATATTAGGTAGGAGTGCACCAGCACCTCCGCGAGAGCCACCTTGACTACCTTGGCAGCTGTGGCAGGCCACTCCGGTCCATTGTCATCAACATCGACATTGACAGCACGAACTCGATGGCAGGCTGCAAAAATCGCAGGTCTATTTCGTCGTCAACGTCGGAGAGAGTCAGAGTCTCGTGCAGGGTTGCTTGCGCCCGTAGCACAAGCTCGGGATTTGTCCTATGTGCCACAAATGACGCCATATTTGCTAAATAATGAGGAGAGTCTAGTGTAGTGTGTACATGAGTAGCCGGTTTGTTCTTCTACAAGTGTAACGGCTACAGGGTAGCTTGTCAAGTGTATATGGCACAAGCACCCTCAATTTATATATGCTTTCACTACTAGGAAAAAGCATACCAGTAGCGCGGGTAAAATGCTTGTTAGTAGCGCGGGCAGCCACGCTACTGATACGACGCTATATCTAATGCTTAGCAGTAGCGCGTGTTGACCCACGCTACTGCTATCTAGGGATAGCAGTAGCGGTCGTCGCAAAAACACGCTATTGCTAATATCTGTAGCGCCCTAGTATAAAAGGCGCTACTGCTAAGACCTAGCTGCTACTAAAGCCATACCCCACGCTACTATTGTTAGTTTCTAAATTTGTTTCTACTCCATATTTTGTGCTGCTGAATTTTATTTTGTGTTTTATACAATAGTCTCTAGCATATCATACACATACAAATCTGATCATATCATACACATACAAATAGTCTCATCAAATCCATCATATCATCACCATAATCATCATCCAACACAAAATGATGTCTCTCGTCATCATCTCGAAATAGCGATACAAGTTATGAGATGTCTCAAATACTTGCAACTACATCGTTATCCGTCTAAACAATGCTACAGACAAGAAGAGCTTTGACTATGAGTGAGAGTGGAACTATGCAGTACATGACGCGGCAGTATGAGTCCTCTCTCGCGTTAGCGTGAACATCAAGTAACTAGCTTCTGCTTCTTGTCTGCTTTTGAACCATTTGTGGATGGCGCCCGAGAACCGCTCAAAATATTTACCCTACACATAATCATCATTTTCAAAATATAACATGTCCAAAACATCACATGTCCAAATTCCAAATATGACATGTCCAAATCACATGTCCACATGTCACATGTCCAGTTCAAATTTGCATATAACAGGAAGAAGAATATAGAACTTGAAGAAAAATGCAAGAAGTTTTTTAAATAGGGTTCATACCATCTAATTATATCACATGTCCAAATTCTGCTTTTTTAGAACTTGAAGAAAAATATATGACATGTCCAAATTCTATTTTCTAAAATAGGGTTCATACCACCTAGTTAAATAGGGTTCATACTAATTCTGTTTTTTAAATAGCAACAATTGCTTTAACTAAAAAACTTAAATAGAAACAATTGCTTTAACTAAAAATAGCAATAGTTTGAAATCTAGGGTTCATACAAACTACCACTAAAAAATAGCCACTAATCTGTCCTAGGGTTTTCTTTAACAAGGGTTCATACTACCTAATTAAATAGGGTTCATACTGATTCTAATTAACTAACTAGCTCTAAAAATAGCCTAGGGTTCATACTAACTAGCAATAAATAGCTAGCGTTCATACTAACAGAGAGAGAGAGAGAGAGAGAGAGAGAGAGAGAGAGAGAGAGAGAGAGAGAGAGAGAGAGAGAGAGAGAGCGGAGAAGAGGGGAGAGAAGAGTGCTTACAGAGGGCAGAGAGAGTGATGGGGTCGGGAGAGACGGTGGCACTGAGGGGCGGTGAGGTTGGGTCGGGGGAGACGGCGTCGAGGCGGGGTCAAGGGAGACGGCGTCGAGGCGGGGTCAAGGGAGACGGCGCCGAGACGGGATCGAGGGAGACGGCGGCGGAGAGCGAGGGCAGGGGCTTCGGCGAGGTCGAGGAGGAGGAGGCACAAGCGCGCGGTGACGTCGAGGTAGACTCCTAAGGCCGCATGGGGGGTTAATTATGTCAAAAGAACCTTAGCAGTAGCGTGGGAAAAGAAAACGCGTTGCTGCTAAAATCCGTAGCCGTAGCGCGCTCCTCACAAACTCGCTACTGCTAAGCTAGGCCCGTCCTGTGGACAAGTTCAAACTTAGCAGTAGTACCCTACCCTAAAAGCGCGCTACTACTAATTTGATAGCAGTAGCGCGGTTTGCAGAAGGGCGCTACTACTATACCTAGCATGTCGGCAACGGTGTGGCAATTATAGTAGTAGCGAGTTTTATTCCTGCTGCGCTACTACTAAGTGGATAGCAGTAGCGCCCTTTCTTACCAAGCGCTACTGCTAAGTAGCAGTAGCGCCTCACATTAACAAGCACTAATGGTAAGATTATGTGTATAAGGTTTTTTCTAGTAGTGTTTAGTTGTAGTAGTGCATGCTCTAACCAATGCAAATAAAAAATCGATTTACTTGAAGAGACTAGGCAATACATTTATACATCAACACTTCCCTCACGTCTGGCTCCCTCATGCCTAAACATGGCACGATGAGGGGGCAGCAATTTATTTGCGTCAGCCCGGTCTTGAACTCAAGATGTCTTGGCTTTGATACCATGTAAAAGTGCATGCTCTAGCCAATCCAAAAAAACCCGATTTGATGGCAGAGCCTATGCAATACATTTATACATGTACATCAGTTTTGCAGCAAAAGCATTCGCCACACATGTTGTACGATTATCCTAAGTCCACGTATATGGGCTTAATTAACCAGATACCGTAAGCATTCAACATCCAACCGATCACTACAATAAGTTGATTCACATTCCATTCATTTATTAACAGTAAGCATGCATCGGACACATCCATAACACCTAGCAGGCAATAAAAGCGTCTTCTCCCAAGATGATATTGCATAGGCTCGGTAACTAAAGGATCCCGCAGATTGTCAAAAAAAAAAAAAAACTAAAGGATCCCGCAGCCACGTATATATCTTCCCCAAATCTCATTTCGAGACACTTGCCTTCTGAGAATGAACCTCTGCTAAAAAATTCAGCCTTAACTGTCATCAAGCCCTTCCATAGTGGAGAGTCCGATGATATTGCCAACACTTTAGCCCCTAACTGTGGTCCACCCGGTCACCCCCACCATCGTGTCCTTATGCCGCAACCAGCTCTCGCCTTACATGTCGGGTCGCGCCACCAATCTTTTTAGTCGGTACGAACCGGTGACGTCCCACGGCAGCTTTGTCGTCCTCCGTCACGAGCACATCAACGCGCGATCCAAATCCAAGCGCTCCTCTGACATGTGCGTGTATGATCCCATGAATGGCAACCACACCTTCCTCTCAAGACCGACAAGTATCAAGAGTACCAAGAACAACTTGCAAGTGTACGCTCCTACTCACTGCGGCGGCCGGCATAGACTGTTCCTTCATGCTACTCTTCTTCGATCTCTACTGATGGAGCATCAAAGTACATGCCGCCACATCCTCTAGTACCTGGCACCCGTCATGGCTCATGCGAGTAACCCGGACTTTCCATGGATGTTTGTCTGGGGGAGAAGTGCCCCCGCCATCCTCCGCGGCGGTGCCATCCACTGGCTAGTGTTCGATGATATGCATATCCTCACTTACGATGTGTGCATGGGGTCGCCCGGAATGGTGAAGCTCCCTCCTACGAAATGCACAGGAACCAACCTCTACTTGGTAACGTCATCCGATAGGAATCTACTCAAACTACTCGCCATAGAGGGGTTCAAGATATCAGTGTGGCTATAACTCTTACGGTCCCAGCAGGTGGTGGTGGTGGTTGGTCACTAGAAAATATGATCGACATAGGTGGTGGTCGGCCCTGTGTTTCAGGAGGCCCTAGGCGAACTCGATGACATGGGCCCCTAAGTCCTAAGAACATATATATGTATGTATCTATGTATTTGCGTGATAAATAAACTATATATATATATATATATATATATATATATATATATATATATATATATATATATATATATAACTTCATTTGCATAATACTAAAAGTAAACTTTCAACCACGCATCTTTAGTTTGAAATTTGACTACAATAATAGTTGTACAATGCAAAATAAAACTAACATGACATGATTACTTAAATACGAAACAAAATTATTTGCTCCTCTGTACTCGAACCATTTCATTGACCTTAACATCTGAATTTTCATCCTCGGGATTAGTTCCTTGCCTATGTTCTTCATTGACATCGACGATACTTGAAGATGTAAAATATTCTTCATGACGGATAGAAATCGTAAATTTGAATTGAGACACCTATTCCATGACGGATTTAAACTTACCTTCTATTTTCGTGCCTTTGTCTAAGAACCCTTCAGTGGTTGAATTTTCAGATCTATTTCTTTCTTTCTTCTCCTTTTTTCAGCACCCGACAAATGCTTCTTAGGCAACATGGCATGCTAATGTCCTAATATTACGAAGCAAAGAGTAGATAACGAATTAGAAATTTATGGATCGGATGATCAGAACCCTAGACATGTACACAGAATGACAAAAAATTAGGATGGTTTAATACATACTATGAAAGATTGAATTAGAAAATTATACATAAATTTTTTGATACTTCATGGGATGGATCATGGATGAATACACTAGTAGAAAAAGGGTCAAATGTGAGACACATTAGTCCCGGTTTGTAACATAACCGGCACTAATGTGTCCATTAGTGCCGGTTCCAACGGCTAGGCGGGAGGAGCTCTTTAGTACCGGCTCGTGGCGAACCTTTAGCACCGGTTCGTGCCACGAACCGGTATTAAAGGGGTGGTGGCAGGCTGGCGTCAGGCCGGGGCCCCACGAGCCCCTTTAGTCCCAGTTTGTGGCACAAACCGGTACTAAAGGGCCAACCTTTAGTACCGGTTCATGTCACGAACTGGCACTAAACGGGTCTAACCTATAGTCCCGGTTGGAGACACAAACCGGGACTATATGGCAATTTTCAAACTTGGAAAAATCATAACTAAATCATCCTAATTCAGAAAAAATACATATAATATATCAAAATTTGCAGAACAAAAAGATTGATTGGATGAAATCACAAGTATTTCGTTTCGACAATTTTTTAAAATCTCAAAATTCCAAAGTGAAAATAGAGTTTTTGGACGTTTTTTAGACGTTTTGTGCCTTTAGTGCTAGGGTTTAGAATTCAGAGTTTAGGGTTAGGTTTTATGGTTTAAACCCTTAGTTTTTACTGTTTAGCATAGAGTTTCCGACGTTTTAAGTCCCGGGTTTAGGGTTTAGGACAATTTTTGAAATGACAAAATTGTAAAAGGAAAAAAACATATGTTCTAATTTATGTTTTTTTAATTTTGGTTAAATCTGGTCAAACTATGGTCAAACTACTTATTCAAGAAGTATTAATGTTGCCACATAGTTATTAAAGAATATTAGTGTTACTAAATAATTATTTCAATTTTTTGAATTTTGGTCAAATCTGGTTAAACTGTGGTCAAACTATGGTCAAACTGTGGTCAAAGTTATTCAAGAAATATTAGTGTTACTAAATGTTTTTTAGAATAATAGTTCCAAACTCAAACGGTGAAACGTGTGACCTAATGCTCAAGCTAAACTGCTGAGGGTTAATAGGATTGACAGCTTACATTTGTCAGGAAAACAACAAGTGCAGACTTGGAAATGAGGGAGAATAGAACTCGAAAGTTAAGCGTGCTCAGGCTAGAGTAGTGAGAGGATGGGTGACAGTCCGGGAAGTTAGATGATTTGGAATGATGAGGGGTGATTAGAGATTAGATATTAAATTAAGTAGTGGTGAGGGGTGATTAGAGATTAGTGGTTAAAATAATTCAAAAAATTGAAAATCGAAAAAAAATCAAATATTTTTTACAAACTTTTCAAAAAAAATCAAAAAAAAATACCTTTAGTACCGGTTGGTAACACCAACATGTACTAAAGGTCCCCCATACCACGGCGCGAGCTCACGCCACGTGGTTGCCCTTTAGCACCGGTTCGTGCTGAACCGGTACTAAAGGGGGGGCCTTTAGTGCCCACACTTTAGTACCGGTTATGGAACCGGCACTAAAGGGTCTTACGAACCGGTGCTATTGCCCTGTTCTGCACTAGTGATAGTTTAATATACGTGCTAAAGAAACTACTGAAATTGGGCATGGATGACTGGATCAGGAACATCGGAACATGGATATTGGATACGTACCTGCATTCACATACATATGTATTGTCGTATTGCTCGAAGTTCGAGTTGCCAGACTGCTGCATGCCGCGGCGGCAACGAGCGGCTGAGGCACCGAGCGAGGAACGATCGAGCGACGGGCTGATGAGACGACGAAGACGAACCGACGAGCGACGAACAGGAAAAGTCAGATATTCCGATTGATTTGTTTCACACGTACGCGTGCGTCGGGCGGCCGTGACTTGCGTGCCGACGCTTCGCTACGCATTACGAGGCGATCTGAAGGGCCGAGCCCATCTTGTTTTCTTCCTCTCATATTTTTTTTCCTTTTCTATTTTTTGCTGGGCTATACTATACGTGTGTACTACATCATGGGCCCCCCTCGGGCGTGGGCCATGGGCCGTCGCCCCCTGGCCATACCCCCAGGGCCGGCCCTGAGGGGAGAACCTATGGTCAGTGTGCCCAAATATTCTTCTTTGAGGGTGGCACTGATGTAGTCATTGAGTTCCAGGGCTCCGGGACGAGGAGCGGGGATATGGTGTTGCTACAAGTATGTGAGAAAGGTCACTATGGTGCGCTCGTAGTTGCGAGTCGAAGGTGGACTTGCAACTGAGACAAAGAAAATTCGAACCCCAATTGCGAGTAGAAGGTGGACTTGCAACTGAGACAAAAAATTTGTTGATGCCTAGTTGCGAGTCGAGTGTGGGATGGCAGCTGCGACAAAAAAAGGTCGGGCTCCAGATGCAAGTTGAGGGTGGACATGCAAATGGAATAAGAAAAAACAGCCATATGTTCTGTGGTGGACAGTTAACTAACAAAGATGGAAAAATTATGAATTTTAAAAAATTGGAAAAGAGAAAAGAAAAATAAAAAAATAAAAATTTAGAATTTAAAACTTTAGAAACTAGAAAGAAAAAAGGAAAAAAGGAAAAAAAAAAGAAAAAAAAGGAAAAGGGAACAGCTCACGCTGAGGCAACACACGGTAACGGCCTAAACGAGAAACAACGGCCTAAACGCCAGAGAGCCCAAACAAACTCAAACACGTTTGGCTCTGCTTCCATCCATATAAATAGGGCTCTGCTCCGTCCGGTTTGGGTTCCTGACTCCGATCCGATCTGGGAAAGCTGCTCCCGTTCTCCACACGAACTCGCCAAAGCTGCGTGACACGATATACTATTAACAGGGTCTGCAGCCGGACACAGAGGTACGTGCGGTCGTTCTCTACCTGTAGCTGGCTAGTTACAGCACGCTAGGGCTTCCAAGTTCCAGCTCAAACACGTACTACCCATGGTGTCACGCAAACGCCGACGAGACAACGTGTTTGCGCCGGTGGCGTCGGAGATCCTGACGACCCTCCCTGCTGATGTCCTGTTCGAGATCATAGCGCGCACCGACTTTCTCACGGTCGTCCGTTGCGCCGCCGTTTGCAAGCACCTCCGTCGTGACATACTCAGCCCGCAGTTCATCCACGGCACTAGCCAAAAGGTGGCTCCAAGCATCCTCGCCTACCGCACCTATGACGATTGGCCCCTAACTGTGGTCCACCCGGTCACGCCCGCCATCATGTCCTTATGCCGCAAGCAACTCTCGCCTTACATGTCGCGTCGCGCCACGAAGCTATTCAGGCGGTACGAACCGGTGACTACCCGCGGCGGCCTTGTCGTCCTCCGCCGAGAGCACATCAATGCACGACCCAAATCCAAGCGCTCCTCTGACATGTGCGTTTATGATCCCATGACCGGCAACCACACATTCCTCTCAAGACCGACAGGTATCAAGAGTACAAAGAACAACTTGCAAGTGTACGTCCTACTCACCGCGGCGGACGACATCGACTGTTCCTTCATGCTACTCTTCTTCGATCTCTACGGATGGAGCATCAAAGTACAGGCTGCCACATCCTCTGGTACATGGGGACCTGTCACGACTCATGCGAGCAACCCGGACTTTCCATGGATGTTTGTCTGGGAGAGAAGTGCCCCCGCCGTCCTCCGCGGCGGTGTCATCCACTGGCTAGTGTACAATGATATGCATATCCTCACCTACAATGTGTGCACGGGGTCGCCCGGAATGGTGAAGCTCCCACCTACCAAATGCGAAGGAAACAACCTCTACTTGGCAACGTCACACGATAGGAATCGACTCAAACTACTCGCCATAGAGGGGTTCAAGATATCAGTGTGGCTACAACTCCATACGGTACAGGCAGGTGGTGGTGGTGGTGGTTGGTCACTAGAAAATTTGATCGGCATAGGGGAGAATCTGCGGTTAGTGTGCCCAAATATTCCTCTTGAGGGTGGCACTGATGTAGTCATTAAGTTCGAGGGCTCCGGGACGAGGAGCGGGGACGTGGTGTTGCTACAAGTATGTGAGAAAGGTCGCTATGGTGCACTCGTAGTTTTTGATTTGGAAACGAAGGAGATCCATGTGCAAAAGGAGCGCTCCTCGCTGTTGGAGATCGACCTACCATATCGCTTACAAACCATGAAATTGTTCTCCTAGCTAGCTTGTAGGCCTAGTAAGCAGGGGACCATACAAATGGATTTTATTGTTTCAACCGGATATTGTTTTGTTATTATGTAAGTCCTGCCATTGCATTTAGAATAGTTTTTATTGCTGGATATATAGTGTACATCTCGCCTTGGATTTTCGATGTTGGTCTTTAAAACAACTTACCGGTATGCCACCCCGACCAAAGGGGAGGTTTTAGAAATCTTAGTTGTTTTTAATTTCTTGCAATTCTGAAAATATTGCTAACATTTTGAGTTTCACGTCCTATGATCTCCTCCAAATAATTATCGAGTGCACACTGGAATGGAGTCATGAGAAACTTTTTCTCATTGGACTTCGACCTACCATATTTTCAACTGCAAGCCAAGAGATTTTCTTTACTAACTTGTATGCACTACGGCTTTGGCTCTAGCGAACTAGCTATTTTTCTCTTTTCTCGAACATGGCTAATTTGGGCAAGAAATAATCCCAATTCATTTCCCTTTTAGTGATGCGTATAGACATGTGACTTACTTGCAACTAAAGAGCCATAAGAGTGAGGCACTTGCATAGGTCACCTCACCTTCAACAAAGGAGGAACATGATGGGCCAGACATGTTCTTTTACTGGGGTTTCCGAGGCGCCATGGGCCGTGTGCGTTTGAGTTAGGTGCCTTGCTATAAGTAGCTATCTAGCTATAGGAACCATTGAAAGCGTATGTGGTCTCCGACTGCAGATTCATCCATTAGTATTGTATAATCACCAAGGTGACTTTTTCTGGAGAACGTAATCAGCTACCTAATCAGACACACCCAAATTGGACGGCTTCGGTATGATCGAGCTTTCTTGATTGCATGAGACATGCATACACTTAGATATAAAATATCCATCCTTGTCCTATAATGTATATATGGAATGCATCCGATGTCGGGTGGACTTTATATTACTCAGTAGACCATGTATTCATGTGCTCGTATGATACGATAAAATAAAATCTAATATGGACTAATCAAGCACCACTCGATCAAGGTAGTAAATACATTTGTAACATACCCTACCTACTTGGCTAGCTTGCTAGCTATGAGAAAACTATTTGGTTTATAGGTGAGATGGCAGGTCGAGTAGCGTGAGGCCCCTAGGTACCAGAGGATGATGTGGCGGTCTGTACTTTGATGCTCTTACACAAGTTGCGATCGATGAAAAGCAGCATGAAGGAGCAGTCAATGCCATCAGCAGAGGTGAGCAGGATGTACTCATGGAAGAAGGTGATGCTAATATGGACATAGGGCGATTTTGAGAGGAAAGTGGTGTGGCCCGTCATGGGATTGTACATGCACATGTCCAACAGTGCTTGTACTTGTGTCGCATATTGACACCTAAGTGGCTGAGGATGATGAGGCCGCTGTGGAATGCAACTGGACTGTATTGGCCCAGGAGGTTGGCCGTGCGGCGTGACATGAAGGGCGAGAGGTGGTCATGGCAAAAGGACGCAGCGGCGGGCGTCACTGGGTGGACCAGAGTCAGACTTAGGGGTTGTTCGTCATCGGAGGAGAGGTCAGCGAGGATGGAGGGAGACATGTGTTGGGTGATGCGGCGAAGTAATGGCGGGCTTAGGATGTCACGGCGGAGGTGCTTGCAGGTGGGGGCGCAGCGGACGAGAGTGAAAAGGTCGGTGCGTACCATGATCTCAAGCAGGAGATCGGCTGGGAGCGGCAATGGTGTTCTGATATCTGTCGCCGGCGTCCCCTCACATATGATGTTTCGTGGGCGTTTCCGTGGAGCCATGGGGGTTGTGTGTTTGAGTTGGAGGCCTTGGCTTGCTATATAGCCAGCTGCCATTAGGAGCGGCTCCACGTACGTCTCCGGCTGAAAACCACGTTAATATTGACACACAGAATTCGTGTGTTCAACGGAATCCGGCAGCAAGCTCTGATCGGACTCGGGAACCCACATCAGCACGGTCGAGCTGGCTTGGCACATGCAAACAAGGAAAAACGAGTTGGAGTTTGAGTTTGAGTTTGAGTTTGCCTTGCAAAACAAACAAAATCGATTCGGTTTGTTTATAATCAATTTAACGGTCGAGGGGCATGCATACATGAAACTTCCCACACTACTCAGTAATGCCTGCAAGCAACTACTGATCATCCATATTATGACTGATCGATAGCCTGGACCTCTAAGAGAAATCAACTAGTAGTTCCTTGGAAAAGAGAGAGGAAATTGCTTCATGCACGATCCTCCTGGCCGACGCATGCACGACACCGAAATCCAACGGCTGGTGTCTGATGTATGCACGCATGTGTGGCCGGATTTTAAACATCGTCTATGAGTCGTTCAAGTTTTGTCCTGTGTATAGCATAGCTCAAAGAGAGATGACCCAAATGTTGGGCCAACGGCAGACAAGCCGAATCTACCGAGACCCCGAGGCTATACAACAACTCACGCACCCACGCTACACCTTTCTGGTCCAGCTAGCTAGAAAGAACGTTCACAGTTTATACACCAGCTTTGCTCACGCGTACAATACAAAGGTGAGGCAGCTCTGCTCTGCAACCAACAAGACCACAGATATCACCATACATATATAATAGATACATCCATTTCTCCGACAACTATTTCCAGACAGAGGGAGTATTAGATTGGTTAATCGAGCTTCCTTAGGTTATTAGTACAGAACCACTGCCTTGTGAAGCATGCTCTACATGCCCTGCTTTGCCAGCCCGATCATGCTCTTGCCACTGCTTTGCTCTTGGCACGCCATTTCCCCATTTTCTGAGTTCAGACACCATATCAAGCACTGCCAAGAGCTACAGCGTGCTGCTCTACGAGCTCAAGCACTGTGTGAAGCAGCGGTTTTGAGTCCATTCTAATTGACTGAGGTGATTACAAGTTTTGAGTCATCACAGATCCATCCAAAAGCTAGTTTAACTGTGTGCAGTTTCAGTTATAATTGGTGAATGGCATGGCCATAGAATATGGTTAGGTGAATGAATAAACAACTCAAAGCATCTGCGTCCATGTTCACATACCAGAAGCAAATTCGTCAACAGATGAACCCAAAACATCGACCTTTCATCAAGGAAGGGATCCCTCTCTGATTGCAAACTACACCTCTGTAAGCTAAAACAGTTTGCCAAACGATCTAAGATCATCTAATTCACACCAGCTCATCTAATAGTATTGCATCTAACAGTAATAGGGAAAAGAACAATGATAGTGAGGCATTCCCATGAACATGCAGAAGTGATCACAGTCAGTATAAATACAAAAAGACTGGCTTCCAAAGAGGAGATCTCCTGAATGTCTTAAAACACACTATCCTGGTTGGGGCACAAATCTTTTTCTTAGATGAAAAAAATAACATACTCATCAAAGGTAACATACTCATCAAAGACCGAGCAACCACCGCCGGCGGCGAGGTGGTGACCATGGCGCCAGCAAGAGACGGATCAGAGCTCAAATCAGAAAGGGGAGAAGAGGGGAAGGGGTGGTGGCTCACCGCGAACTCAATGGAGGTGTCGGGGAGGCCTGGGAAGCAGGGAAGGCGACACAATCGACGATGAAAGACGGCGGCCGAAGTCGGGGAAGGAGGATTATTTACCTGTCCTATGGTACTCATCGTAATCAAAGTTGTAGCTGATTGCTTGAAAAGAAAATTCCATACTCACTGAGTTCTCAGACGTGAAAAAAGAACAGTAATTGGAAGGGGTGATGGAGGTTGCATATTTCACCCTGAGGCCAGCCACCACTAGTAGAAAAGGGGGCAATGGTCCAGGCCGGGCCAGCCCATTAGTCCCGGTTCAATCCAGAACCGGGACTAATGGGGGCATTGGACCCGGTTCGTGAGCCACGGGGGCCGGCCGGGCCACGTGGGCCATTGGTCCCGGTTCGGCTGGACCTATTGGTCCCGGTTGGTGGGACTAACCGGGACCAATGGGCCTCGCTCCTTGCCCGCCCCCTTTGGTCCCGGTTGGTGACTTGAACCGGGACCAAAGGTTGCCCTTTAGTCCCGGTTCTGGCCACGAACCGGGACCAATTAGTTGCCTATATATACCCCTCGCGCGCGAGCAGAGCACTCCCACTGCTCTGTTTTTCGTCGCCGGCGAGGGGAGAGCTTTGTGGTGCTCTAGCTCACCTCCTATGCACACGAGGTGTTTGATGGAATGCCCGAGCCACACTACTTAAGCTTTCTCCTCTCCAAGCTTGATCTCCAAGCTCCATTTTCCTCAATATTTGTCTAGGTTTAGCGGTCCGTCACGTCCCGTCCCCGTTGAGGGAGTCCTGGACTAGGGGGTGTCCGGACAGCCGGACTATCATTATCCGCCGGACTCCAAGACTACGAAGATACAAGATTGAAGACTCCGTCCCGTGTCCGGATAGGACTTTCCTTGGCGTGGAAGGCAAGCTTGGCGATACGGATATGTAGATCTCCTACCATTGTAACCGACCCTGTGTAACCCTAGCCCTCTCCGGTGTCTATATAAACCGGAGGGCTTTAGTCCGTAGGACAACATACATTACAACAATCATACCATAGGCTAGCTTCTAGGGTTTAGCCTCCTTGATCTCGTGGTAGATCCACTCTTTTACTACCCATATCATCAATATTAATCAAGTAGGACGTAGAGTTTTACCTCCATCGAGAGGGCCCGAACCTGGGTAAAAACATTGTGTCCTTCGTCTCCTGTTACCATCCGCCTAGACGCACAGTTCGGGACCCCCTACCCGAGATCCACCGGTTTTGACACCGACATTGGTGCTTTCATTGAGAGTTCCTCTGTGTCGTCACCGATAGGCTTGATGACATCTTCAACCAACCACGCCGTCCAGGGTGAGACTTTTCTCCCCGGACAGATCTTCGTATTCGGCGGCTTCGCACTGCGGGCTGATTCACTTGGCCATCTGGAGCAGATCGAAAGCTACGCCCCTGGCCGTCAGGTCAGATTCGGAAGCCTAAACTTCACGGCCGATGTCCGCGGAGACTTGATCTTCGACGGGCTCGAGCCACAGCCAAGCGCGCCGCACTGTGACGACGGGCATGATCTAGCTCTGCCATCGAACAGTGCCTTGGTGGCCGCACACGAATCCGCTTCGGCCATTAGTCCGGAGCCGATCGCCCAGATCGAGGGCCGGTGGATAGACGCCGCCCCGGGGGCTTCAACATCCACGGCGATGGAGCCGAACACTAATCTTGTCCCCTGCGAAACTCGTGATTCCGAGGGGCCGGACTCCCTGCCGGACTCCGAACCTCCCGCGCCCCTACCAATCGATTCGGACTGGGCACCGGTTATGGAATTCACCGCCGCGGACATCTTCCAATACTCGCCTTTTGCGATATCCTGAATTCACTAAAGCATCTCTCGTTATCAGGAGAGTCCTGGCCGGACTATGGCCAGGATGGTTGGGGTACGGACGACGGAGAAATTCAGAGCCCACCCACCACCCACTTTGTAGCCACTGTCGACGATTTAATCGACATGCTAGACTACGACTCGGACGACATCGACGCTATGGACGACGATGCTGGAGACGAACAGGAACCAGCGCCTACAGGGCACTGGAAGACCACCTCGTCATATGACATATACATGGTGGATACCCCAAAGGAGAGTGATGACGAGCACCAACAGGCCGCGGCAGAAGATAACCCCGCCGATAAACAACCAAAGCGGCGACGCAGACGCCGCCCTAAGTCCCGCCTCGACGACAACAACGCTCCCAAGGAGCCCGCAATACGGCAGGGCTCACAAGTGGACGACGAACATGCAGATAAGCAACCGTCCGAACATGACGAGTCAGACAATCAGTCCAGACCCGGTGAAAACAACAGTCCGGACGACCTCATGCCGGACACGCCGCCGGAGAGCAAAAACCTTCGCAAAAGACTCGTCAACACTGCAAGAAGCCTGAAGAAGGAAAAGAGGAAGCTCAAAACAGCGGAAAACACACTCAGAATGAGATGGAGCAAAGTGATCAAAACCGCAGATAAATACGGCAATGGCCACCAATCAAAGAGCTACCCGAAGCGCAAGCTGCTACCAGAATTCGACGAGGAGGCCATAGAACCTCCACCGTCAAAAAATAAAGAGGCCGCCTGGTTGGATAGACGGCCAGATGATAGGCCAAATTCTGAAAGCGGCGCCACACATAAACCAACTAATGAACCTGAAAAGACAGATGGCCCAGCCAGGTCCATCTACGGGCCAAAGAAGAGGGCCCCAGGAAGCAAGGCAACACGTCAAGTGTCCGAAGATAGCGGCACACCCAAATACAGGGGCGCCGTGCACCCACTATGTTTCACCAATGAGGTGCTGGAACATGCATTCCCAGCAGGATTTAAACCCATAAACATAGAGGCCTATGATGGAACAACAGACCCTGGAGTCTGGATAAAAGATTATATACTACATATACACATGGCCAGAGGAGATGACCTCCACGCCATAAAATACCTACCCCTCAAGCTCAAAGGGCCAGCCCGTCATTGGCTTAAAAGCCTCCCAGAAAATACCGTGGGAAGTTGGGAAGAGCTCGAGGATGCGTTTAGAGAAAATTTTCAAGGGACTTATGTCCGCCCTCCAGACGCAGATGATCTAAGTCATATAACTCAACAGCCTGGAGAGTCAGCGCGAAATTCTGGAACAGGTTTCTTACCAAAAAGAACCAAATAGTCGACTGTCCGGATGCCGAAGCCTTAGCAGCTTTCAAGCACACTGTCCGAGACGAATGGCTTGCCAGGCACCTCGGTCAAGAGAAACCGAGGACAATGTCCACACTAACAAGCCTCATGACCCGCTTCTACGCGGGAGAGGACAGCTGGCTAGCAAGATGCAGCACCAGCGACCCAAGTACATCCGAGATAAGGGATGGAAACGGAAAATCACGACGCAGAAAAGAACATCGCCGAAATAAAGAGAAAAGCCCAAAGAGCACGGCAGTTAACGCCGGATTCAAACGCTCGCGGCCAAACAACAAAACAACGCCTCTTAAAGATGACAGCGACGATCTGTCCAGCTTAAGTAAGATTCTGGGTCGGATATGTCAAATCCACAGTACCCCCGGAAGGCCTGCAAATCACACCCACAGCGATTGTTGGGTTTTTAAACAGTCCGGCCGACTAAATGCCGAACACAAAGGGCTCGACGCGTCAAGCGAAGAAGATAAACCCCACCAGCAGAGAACCAGAAAACAAAAGACTTTCCCACAAGAGGTCAAAGCAGTAAACTCACTTCATGTGATAATACGGAAAAATAGTGCGGCACTTTCTAAAAAGAGCTTCGCGCGGTCCAACCCAGCAGACCATAGAGATTGGATATCAAAATCAATCACTTTCAACCACCTGAACTATTCCAGAAGCGTTCGAAACGCGGGACGGACTCCCCTGATATTGAATCCCATAATAGACGGATTACAATTCACTAACGTCCTAATGGACGGAGGCAGCGACTTAAACCTGCTGTATTCAAACTCAATCCGTAAGATGGGGATAGACCCTATCAAAATTCGACACAGCCGCACTTCCTTCAAAGGAGTGACGCCAGGCCCTTACGCCAAGTGCGCAGGCTCCATATTACTAGAAGTCGTGTTCGGATCGCCGAACAATTTTCGACGAGAAAAATTAATTTTTCACATCGTCCCATTTGAAAGTGAATATCAAGCACTCTTGGGACGAAAGGCTTTTGTCCGCTTCAACGCCATACCGCATTACGCGTCTCATACACTCAAGATGCCCGGTCCGCGTGGCGTCATTTCAGTGCGAGGGTCACTTAAAGACCCCGGACTCGGATAGACGAATCCGGCTTCAGCAGGCTAGGGGCTCCCTAGCCGCATACCTCTTCACAGGGGGCTGCACGCACAAACAACCGCGGGTTCATACAAACTCCGCTTTAATTATTTATATATTTACACATATTTTTCGCACGAATTGTTTTCAAACTAAACGTTCCTCTCTTTTTACAGATGAACAACGTGCATACCCGTCCAGGATAACGGCGCAACGGAGACACAGGCGCAGACGTGCAGTAGGGACCCGTTGAGAGGATTTTTTTCAGATTAAGACCTTGCGTAAACCTTTTTTACTGTCTCTTGTTGTTATTCTCCCTTGGTTTCTTCCTATAGCCAAAGCGGAGCCTGACGTTTTGGCATCGGCCGCGTCAGAAGACCATGCCCGTACCTGGACACTAGGGGCTTAGGGCATCGTTCTGCCCATTATTATAAAAGACCGAACACCTTAGGGAGTGTTCGGCGTCTCGAGTTAGGCATTATATGCATCAGCTCCGAATCATGTCTTTGGTCAAATGTTGGGTTTGCCTGGCTCCTGTGTTTTGCTGCCTTACGTTCCGTATTATCGGCTAACGCGGCACCAGGAGAACTACTGCGATTGTGCCCCAGTTCGGCTGGGCGAGCACCTTAGTAGAGAAAGCCGAAAACTGACTGTCATGATACAGCGAGAGACTGGTCAACCACTCGATCGACTACCGGAATGTTTAGAATTCCCCGCTTTGACGAAGGGCCGTTTCCCGGTCAGGCACATACGCGCCACGAATTCGGAGAAGTGCGGTGCCACCATGGGCTATATCGTAGCCCCACCCTCGAGCTCCACTGGCTAAGTGAAAGTGATAAAGCATTATAGTCCGGATTGCCTCGTTCGCTACGCTACCACCTCCTTAAACAGGACCGAGACGTCGGATTAAGTGTGAAAACGCGCTATTTTTGCAAACACCCCCGCACCCTGTGCATGGGGGCTGAAGCCGAAGACTGCAATCTTTCAAGTTATACAAATGTATACGTAAACGGCCGCACAGGAGAAGTTTTACTACTTGGGACGCACAAGTATAAAAGGCAGTTATAGCATAATCATCATTTTACAAGCTAATACGTTCATTTGAACGTGACATTTTTCGAGCACTGCGACTCTATTACACGAGCACCACGCATGGGCCCTCGATGCAAGAGCCATCCGCGCGCCCTCGATGCAGGCCGACCGCTTCATCTTCTTTATGTGCGGCACCGCTCCAAGGAATTGCTGCAGTAAGCTGAAGTAGCTCATCGCCTTGGGCCTCTCTGGCCAGACATGGGCCACGATGTCAGTCATGGCAAGTCCGGACAATCTATTTAGCTCGGCCCATTCGGCCAACCGGTCTGTCAACGGAAGTGAGCGATCCGGACTATGGAATTGAGACCAATATAGCTCTTCCGTCTTGTGATCCTCCTGGCTCCGGAAGTGCTCAATGGCATCAGCCGCACTTGCAGCTAAGTCCATATACGGATCCCCCGGACTCCACAGCCGCTCAAATTGAGCATACTTTTGATCCATAAACCGGCGACGCAGCAGAAAAGGCTTGCCAGCCAAGATATCTCCGGCCTGGCGCAGTTCCTCCTTCATAGCCCGCATTGCAGAGCGGGCATCCTTGGCTTTGGCGGTGGCCTTCTTCAGGTCTTCCCGCTCCGATAAGCGCTCCTTTTCAAGAGCCTCATTGCGGTCGGCAGCATCTTTTACATTCATGGCCAATTCGGCCACCTCTGCCCTGCTTAGGCAGTGCGCAGCCCTTTCGGCTTTCAACTCCTCGGCCGCCCTTGAGGCAGCCGCGTCACTCCTTCGGGCTTGCTCCTTAGCTCGAGCAAGTTCGGCCCGAAGGCTCTCCACAGCAGCAGCACCGTCTGTACTACAGCATATAATTTATCAGAGGAGGGCTTCGACCCCCTTAGTAAAGCGACTGCGGAGAATTCATTTACCTTGCGACTCTTCAAGTCGCCGGTTGACAAGTGCGATGTCCGCATCCGCCATGTCAAGTTGCCGCATCAACTCAGCAACCCCATTAGTCCGGCTAGCCCTCGGACTATCTGCCACCTGCATAGGAACGGCGGCATTCATTACTTGCGATTTTGATCCTCGGCACGCTGTCGTTTCCGACAACCTACCGAGTCCCAGGGGCTACTATCTATACAGGGCGCATTTTTATGTGCAAAACTGTTAAAAGACAAAAGGGTGCGTCATTCTCGCATACCTCAAATCCCGCCAGCAAACTCATGGCAGCATTGCACAAACCGCTCTCGGCGGACGAAATCCTTCCAATCACCATACGCATCAACGCACGGTGATCTTCTAAAATGGACGCCCTCTCAAGCAGATTCTTCAGTTCTCCCGGCCGGATACTAGTGGGTGCCGAACTCTCTGGCCCCTCCGGACTCGGGGATACCCTCCGTGACGATACTTCAGGCTCGCCTGCCTTATCTGACGGCGCTGCAGACGGAGGCGTTTCACTCTCCATCATCTCCGGAAGAAGGTCCCTCGAAGATGAACTCATCTGAGAAGGCTGCAGATCCGAACTGCAACATAAATATTTCGATTACCCACGGAAGCACAAATGAAGGTATTTCCTTACTAATTAACTCCCTTTTTCATACTCACGGCTCGCAAGAGGGCTGATCCTTTGGCGACGATTGTGCGTCCGGATTCTCTCCGGACGCCGGACCCCCCGGTGAAGATCTCTTCCCACGCTTAGGGGCTTTGGCCTCCGGATCTTCGGAGGCGGTCCTGTTCTCCCCCTGGAGGGAGGGGTTCTTGATTCCCCCCTCTTCAGACGCCCCTTCGGGAGAAATATTAGCTCCTCTATTTTCCCCTTCGCTCCCTTCTGTGGGCGCGACCTCCAACATTCTGACCAGCACGGGCTCCAGTGCGGTCTCTGGGAGGGGAGCCGGACACCTTATCAGCCTTGATCGCGCCACCCATTCCTGTGAAGAGTAATGGGTGAATGTCCGGACTCTGAGCTATTTACCTGAGTATCCGGGCGATTGCGGCTTAGGCCTGCGTCCTCGGTTAATTCCGGACACGCCACCTACGGTCCGAAGAACAACCTGTACATCTCCACGGGTGTCGCACCCATAAAGTGTTGGAGAATCCGAGGTCCCTCCGGGTTGAACTCCCATAGACGGAGAGGACGGCGTTTGCAGGGCAGAAGATGCCTGATTAGCATAACCTGCATCACCACGATCAGGTCGATCTCCCTCGCTTGGAGGTCTCGAATCCGGCCCTGCAGTGAGGGCACGTCTTCGGACGGCCCCCAATTGAGCCCTTGGTTGACCCACGACATCAGTTGGCATGGAGGTCCCGGGCGGAATAAAGGCGGCGGCTTTTGCCTGCTGCCCTTCGGAGCGGTGATATAGAACCACTCCTGCTGCCACAGTCCGAGTTCCTCTTGGAAGGAACCCTCGGGCCACGGGGCATCGGCCTTTTTGCTTATGGCCGCCCCGCTGCACTCCGCTTGACGCCCCCCGATCATCTTCGGCTCCACCTTGAAGGTCTTCAGCCACAGGCCGAAGTGGGGAGTGACGCAGAGGAAGGCTTCGCAGACGATAATGAATGCGGAGATGTGGAGGATGGACTCCGGAGCCAAGTCATGAAAGTCCAGCCCATAGTAGAACATGAGTCCTCTCACGAAGGGGTCCGTCGGGAAGCCTAAACCCCGACGGAGGTGGGATACGAAGACAACGAACTCACCGGGCTCGGGGGCGGACACGGCCTGCCCTTGTGCGGGCAACCTGTGCGAAACCTCGTAGGCCAGGTACTTGGCCTCACGTAACTTCAATATGTCCTCCTCCGTGACGGAGGAGGGCATCCACCGGCCCTGGAGGTCGGAGCCGGACATGGTTGAGAATCCGAAGCGCTCGAATTTGAGGCTCTGGGTGTTGGAACTGGGAGCGAGGAGGAGATTCGATGCGAGATTGAAGAACAAGGACAAGCCTTGGTCCTCTTATAAAGAGGAAAAAATACCAAGAGCCGTCTCCGTGACCGTTTGGGATTCACCTTCGATAGAGGAGGCGTGGCGACAGGAACGGTTGGGTTACGCACGCACGTATTGATGAGAATCCCGGAATAAGGGGGACACGATCTCTGCTTCGACAAGACGTGCCAAGGAAACCGCTTCGCTAAACGTGCTGAGGTGGTGTAGTAAAAAACGATTCAAACAGTGGCTTGGTAGCAGTGTGATGTCACGCCGCATAATACGTCAGCAGATTGAGCTAGTGTACATTTTATTCTCTCTACGGTGGAATGTGGAATTTATTTTGCAGAGCTAGACACTATCCTGGTGTTCATGATCTTCTCTGGATTATTCATGGGAGGAACCCGCCTTGCAATGCCGAACATTATGCGCGCCGGACTTATCGTCATTGAAGCCTGGTTCTGGGGCTACTGAGGGAGTCCTGGACTAGGGGGTGTCCGGACAGCCGGACTATCATTATCCGCCGGACTCCAAGACTATGAAGATACAAGATTGAAGACTCCGTCTCGTGTCCGGATAGGACTTTCCTTGGTGTGGAAGGCAAGCTTGGCGATACGGATATGTAGATCTCCTAGCATTGTAACCGACTCTGTGTAACCCTAGCCCTCTCCGGTGTCTATATAAACCGGAGGGCTTTAGTCCGTAGGACAACATACATTACAACAATCATACCATAGGCTAGCTTCTAGGGTTTAGCCTCCTTGATCTCGTGGTAGATCCACTCTTGTACTACCCGTATCATCAATATTAATCAAGCAGGACGTAGGGTTTTACCTCCATCGAGAGGGCCCGAACCTGGGTAAAAACATTGTGTCCTTCGTCTCCTGTTACCATCCGCCTAAACACACAGTTCGGGACCCCCTACCCGAGATCCGCCGGTTTTGACACTGACACCCATCTTCACCGCCGTCGATTGCCCGCGCCGATATCATCGCCGGCACCACCGTGGTGAGCCTCTTGTTCTTATCTTCTTTCTGAAAGGAAAAAAAATCTTGCTTGTATGTTTATATAGATACTTGTATAATTTTCTTACTTTTATTATGCATCTTATATAGTGCAATGGTTTTGGTATCCGCCCCCGTCGGCCCTCGTCCTGTCTATGATTCGGATGTGGTATATATTATCTTTTCTTAACTATTGGTTTGTTTATTGTTTATGACAATTATGACGACCAACGTGACATAGATTTTATTTATCTAGGAGGTTGTTGAACCGGAAATTCCAACCGACCCTATTGTCGAGAGGTTAAATTAGGTTGAAAAAGAAAACAATTTGTTGAAGGAAAAAATTAGAAAAATTCAGGAGGAGAAGATGATATTGGAGTTGCATGTTGCGGATGTCGTCGATGATCACAAGATCAAGATGGATGCAATGCGCTTGAAGATTAGAAAGATTAGAAAATATGCCATTCATACCGAGGTTTGGTATCATTATGCCGTTCGATCAGTTGTTACATTGGTTGCGATTATGATCGCATTTCTTTTCGCATTGAAATGTTTTACATAGTTTCAGTGTATGGTTTAATTAATTTAGATGCTCTGCAGAGCTTTATGTTGTTAGATGAGAACTATGTATGTACTTTGGTTTTAATGTGATGAGAAGCTGAAGTTCGATCACATGTTAGAGGACCACAAAAAAGGCTTGTACCCCAATTGCGAAGATGGCAACACAAAGCTCGATACCGTACTGGAATTGCTGCAGTGGAAGGCAAAGGATTTGAGAAGCTACTGAAAATATTGAAGAAGAAGCTTCCAAAGGATAACGAATTGCCCGAGAGTACATACGCAACAAAGAAGGTCGTATGCCCTCTAGGATTGGAGGTGCAGAAGATACATGCATGCCCTAATGACTGCATCCTCTTCCGCGGTGCGTACAAGGATCTGAACGCATGCCCGGTATGCGGTGCATTACGGTATAAGATCAGACGAGATGACCCCGGTGATGTTGACGGCGAGCCCCCCAGGAAGAGGGTTCCTGCGAAGGTGATGTGGTATGCTCCTATAATACCACGGTTGAAATGTCTGTTCAGAAACGGAGAGCATGCCAAGTTGATGCGATGGCACAGTGAGGACCATAAGAAAGACGGGAAGTTGAGAGCACCCGCTGACGGGTCGCAGTGGAGAAGAATCGAGAGAAAGTACTGGGATGAGTTTGCAAGTGAGCCAAGGAACATATGGTTTGCTTTAAGCGTGGATGGCATTAATCCTTTCGGGGAGGAGAGCAGCAATCACAACACCTGGCCCGTGACTCTATGTATGTATAACCTTCCTCCTTGGATGTGCATGAAGCGGAAGTTCATTATGATGCCAGTTCTCATCCAAGGCCCTAAGCAATCCGGCAACGACATTGATGTGTACCTAAGACCATTAGTTGAAGAACTTTTACAGCTGTGGAATGGAAACGGTGTACGTACGTGGGATGAGCACAAACAGGAGGAATTTAACCTAAAGACGTTGCTGTTCGTGACCATCAACGATTGGCCCGCTCTCAGTAACCTTTCAGGACAGACAAACAAGGGATACCACGCATGCACGCACTGTTTACTTGACACCGATAGTATATACCTGGCAAGCTGCAGGAAGAATGTGTACCTGGGCCATCGTCGATTTCTTCCGACCAACCATCAATGTCGAAAGAAAGGCAAGCATTTCAAAGGCGAGGCAGATCACCGGAAGAAGCCCGCCATGCGTACCGGTGATCACGTACTTGCTATGGTCAATGATTTACACGTAATCTTTGGAAAGGGTCCCGACGGACTAGCTGTTCCGAGTGACGCTGGGGGACACACACCCATGTGGAAGAAGAAATCTATATTTTGGGACCTACCCTACTGGAAAGACCTAGAGTTCCGCTCTTTGATCGAAGTGATGCACATGACGAAGAACCTTTGCGTGAACCCGCTAGGCTTCTTGGGCGTGTATGGGAAGACAAAAGATACAGCTGAGGGACGAGAGGACCTACAACGTTTGCAGGAAAAAGACAGCATGCCTCCAAAGCAGTATGAAGGTCCTGCCTGCTATGCTCTTACAAAAGAAGAGAAGCAAATCTTCTTTGAATGCCTGCTTAGTATGAAGGTCCCGACTGGCTTCTCGTGGAATATAAAAGGAATAATAAATATGGCAGAGAAAAAGTTTCAGAACCTAAAGTCTCATGACTGCCACGTGATTATGACGCAACTGCTTCCGGTTGAATTGAGGGGGCTTCTACTGGAAAACGTCCGATTAGCCTTTGTGAAGCTATGTGCATTCCTCAATGAAATCTCTCAGAAGGTGATCGATCCAGAAATCATACCAAGGCTAAGGAGTGATGTGGTGCAATGTCTTGTCAGTTTTGAGCTGGTGTTCCCACCATCCTTCTTCAATATCATGACGCACGTCCTAGTTCATCTAGTTCATTAGATTGTCATTCTGGGCCCCGTATTTCTACACAATATGTACCCCTTTGAGAGGTTCATGGGAGTCGTAAAGAAATATGTCCGTCACCGCGCTAGGCCAGAAGGAAGCATCACCATGGGCCATCAAACAGAGGATGTCATCGGGTTTTGTGTTGACTTCATTCCTGGCCTTAAGAAGATAGGTCTCCCTCAATCGTGGTATGAGGGGAGACTGACTGGAAAAGGCACGCTTGGAAGTGACTCAATAATATGCAGGGACGGATATTCTTGGTCTCAAGCACGCTACACAGTTCTACAGAACTCTACCTTGGTGACCCCGTATGTCGATGAACACAAGAACAGTCTGCGCTCCAAACACCCGGAGCAGTGCGACGACTGGATTACATGTGAACACATCAGGACTTTCAGCAGTTGGTTGGAAGCACGTCTCAGAGGTGACAACACTGTTTGTGATGAGCTGTACTAGTTGTCCAGGGGACCATCTTCGACTGTTACAATTTGGAAAGGATACGAGATAAATGGGAATACATTTTACACGATTGACCAAGATCAAAAGAGCACCAACCAAAATAGCAGTGTCCGCTTTGATGCAACAACCGAGAGGGGAAAGGACACATATTATGGTTACATAGTGGGCATATGGGAACTTGACTACGGACATGATTTTAAGGTCCCTTTGTTTAAGTGCAAATGGGTCAATCTGTCAGGATGCGGGGTACAGGTAGACCCACAGTACGGAATGACAACAGTGGATCTGAAAAATCTTGGGTACACTGACGAACCGTTTGTCCTAGCCAATGATGTGGCACAGGTTATCTATGTGAAGGACATGTCTACCAGACCGAGAAAGAGAAAAGATAAGGAAGCGAATACATCATACGATGAGCCAAAGCGCCACATAGTTCTTTCAGGAAAAAGGGACATCGTGGGAGTGGAGGACAAGACAGACATGTCTGAAGATTATGAAAAGTTTCATGAAATTCCTCCCTTCAAAGTCAAGGCTGACCCCAGCATCCTGATAAACGATGAAGATTATCCATGGTTACGGCGCAATAAGCAAATGACACAAGCGAAGAAAAAGTGAAGACTTTCTCCCGCAACTATTATGATGATACCATGCCAACTTTGTAACAGACGAATATCATACCATTGTCCGTTTTGTACATGCACATGCTATGTGGGTCAATTTATGATACCATGCCAACTTTCATCTTTTTCAGAGTTCATTTGAAATGCTTTAATGTCTTATGGATCGGCCCTCGTAACAATTAAAAATAGCAACAAAAAGTATTTTGTTGTAAGTAGAAACAAAATAAAATAAATAAAGCAAGAAAGAAAACAAAAAAAACAAAAAAATGTGTTTTCATATTTGAAAACTAATGGCACTAACAGAAAGTTTATAATTTTCCTAAAACTAAAAGCAAAAAGAATTGAAAAATAAAGCAAAAAACAAAAGAAAATAAATAATGCAGAAAACAAAACAAAAAACAACAATAAGTATTTTGTTGTAAGTAGAAACAAAATAAAATAAATAAAGCAAGAAAGAAAACAAAAAACAAAAAAAGTGTTTCAAATTTGAAAACTAATGGCACTAACAGAAAGTTTATAATTTTCCTAAAACTAAAAGCAAAAAGAATTAAAAATAAATCAAAAAACAAAAGAAAATAAATAATGCAGAAAACAAAACAAAAAAACTAGAAAAAATAAAAATAGCAACAATAAGTAAAGAAAACAAAAAACAAAAAAAATGCCTCCTACTGGGCCCCCACGGCCTGAATACGACATGAAACCCTACTATGGGCCAGGATCCAGGCCCGTAGTTAGCCCTGTGCGTTCGGTTTATTCGGTTTACATGGTTCGGTTTATACGGTTTTTCGGTATGTACGGTATTAATACTTCGGTAAATATGGTATGAAATTAAAATACGGTTCGTTTTCGGTATATACCAAATTATTTCGGTATGGTTTCGGTATATACCATAAAAACCAAAGTTGACGCGAATTTGAAAATGACGTAATAATAATTTGCAAATTTATGACTCAAAACACATTCTATTTTACACAAATAGTATATGACTATATATATATAAGTATATATGCACGCATTGATTCATCTGTTGATGGTTATGGACGTGCGTAGCATTTTAAAAAGAGAAAAATGACAATGTTACAAGAAAAATGTAGGTGCTTAGTAGTGAATTTGACTCATGTACAAGAAAAATGACAACTTGTACGGTTGTTCATCTCAAGAAATATAAATTTATCTTTTACTTCGGTTTATTCGGTTAACAATTCGGTTTTTCGGTATATACCATAAAAACCAAAGTTCAAATCGGTATGAAAAGTTCATACCATACCGAAACCAGAAACCATAAAAACAAAAAAATCGGTTCGGTTCGGTTTATTTTCGGTATGGTTTTTCGGTTCGGTTTTAAAATGCACAGAGTGACCCGTAGTAGGCCCAGAAGGCCCATCAGGCAAAGCAATAGCAAGTAGGCCCGAAAGCCTGTGGTGGAGAGGATCTCGAGAGGGGTGCGGCAGTGGGGCTTATAAACCACTGTGCGCCCCTCTCAACTAGCGAGGCGAGACTAAAGTTTGACCCCGTCGCGGGCAGCACAGGGGCCTTTGGTCCCGGTTGGTGGCACCAACCGGGACTAAAGGGGGGGGGGCATTGGTACCGGTTCGTGGCACCAACCGGTACCAAAGGCCGCCGCTTCCCGCCCTTTGGGCTGCCAAAAAAGAGGCCTTTGGTCCCGGGTGGTGGCACCAACCGGGACTAAAGGGTGCATTAGTCCCGGTTGGTTTCACGAACCGGGACCAATGGCTTTGCTATATAAGCAGCACTTAGCAGTTTCCGGCCAAATCGCCCACTTCTTTCCCGACGCCCCCTGCTCCTCCTCGTCGCCGTCGCCGCCCGACGCCCCTGCTCCACCTTGTCGTCGCCGCCGCCACCGACGCCGTCAGGCTGCTCGCCTGAGCCGTCGCCGCCGCCCCCTGTGAGCACAGCCTGCTCCCGCGCCCCTCCCATCCAGCGCCCCAGCGCGGCCACCGCGCCGCCGCCCCTGCGTGGCCGGCGCGCACCGCCCTTGTCCTGCGCGGCCGCCGCGCGCCGCCCCGCTGCCCCTGCAATTTCCATAGCAATTTTTTGCATTTTTTGTGTATATGTGTTTGTATGTGTATATATGTGTACATGTTCATAGTATTTTTTTTTCATAAGTGTATTTTTTTTGTTCATTGCATTTTTTTCATGTATATAATGTATATATGTATGTGGTAGCTATATATATGATGAATGGATGTGGCTATATATGTATGTATGAATATAATGTTCATAGCATTTTTTTTGTTTATATATGTTTTTTCATATATGTATTAATTTTTTATTTAGGTTGTTAGTAGATATCGATTTTAGGTTAGTGCATTTTAGGTTAGTGTAGAGGAGAAAGTAAATAAGGAAAAGGAAGAAAAGAGGAAGAAGGAAGAAGGAAGAAGAAGAAGAAAAAGAATGAGAGGAAAAAGAAAAATAAGAAGAGGAAGAAGAGGAGAAATAAATAAGAAGAGGAAAAAAGAAGAAAAAGAAGAGGAGAAGAAGAAAGGAATAGAGGAGAAGAAGAAAAAATAGAAAAAAATTCTATTTTTTCTTCTTCTCTCCTCTATTCCTTTCTTCTTCTCCTCTTTTTTTTCTTTTTTTTCTTCTTCTTCTTCCTTCTTCCTTCTTCCTCTTTTCTTCCTTTTCCTTAATTATTTTCCTTTCTCGTCGTTGTCGCGTCGTTGTCGATATAACCCCCTCGAGATAACTTCGACATGAGGGGCGGTCGATATATATACCCCCTCTCGACCGTGATAACTTATACAACGGCAGCACCCCCCCTTGGCCCTCTCGCTCGACCAAAACTCTCGAGGACACCCAAACCCTAGAGAGAAAACGATGTTGGTCTCCTACCGCCTCCCGCCGCGCCCCTACCCAACAAATTAACTCTCTCGAGGCCACCCAAATTTACAAAGTTAAAAGAGCGTTGTCGTCGAGGCCACCCCAAACCCTTGAAGCGTTGTGTCGAGGCGACCCCAAACCCTTGAGAAGCAGCGTCGAGGCCACTAACATGATTCCTTATTGTGATTAACTAGCTAGTTCTACGTTTGCCACTAATATATATATATATATATATATATATATATATATATATATATATATATATATATATATATATATATATATATATATATCCATTTGTACCATGTTTGAATAATAATTGACATGTTGTAAATATTTGCAGAAACTATGGAGCACTCCTGAGACGAAGAAACAGAAGCGATGTTGAGGGACATAATCGCAAATGAAAGTGATGAAGTTGCGTCATTTCTCCTCGACATCGATAGTCAGCTGGAAGGACTGGGTGAAGAAGAGGGCTATGATCATGATGGCTTCGGCCCATTAATACCGGTACAAGAAGAGGACTATGTTCATGATGGCTCCGGTGACACAATGGAGGTACAAGAAGGAGACCGTGTTGACTGCTCCAGTGACCGAACCGAGTCCGGCCAGGTGTACATATATATTAGTTAAGCCCGTGTTGACTAGTTAATTTATGCTTCCATTGTTTTGGTATATGAACACATATTAATTACTCTCCTCTTTCTTCCTTATAATTTCTAGCCCTCCGGATCGAGCACAACTTCGGTAAGGAGACGAGGCCCGAAGAAGAAGTTGAGCTCGGATGAAAAGTTTGAGATCATAGAAATCGCGCTCGACGGCGAACCGATTGAACCCATCCGGACAAGGAAGGCATTTTCTGCTCAGTGCGGGGTTCTTGTTAGGGAAAAGATCCCGATCAGCATCCAACAATGGTATAAGCCTAAGGAGGAAGACCCTGAGGTGTCTTATGTCAATGATATGCAGAAAGAAGATCTTTGGACTGAGCTGAAGGCAAATTTCACCCTACCGCCAAAGGAGGATGCGGAGAAGCCAGTTAAAGAGCAATTAATCAAGTCTTGTGCTCTTAAGAAGATGGCAACCCTAATGAGGAGGTGGAGGAAAGAGCTGAACCAGTTTGTCGAAAAAAAAGACACCAGAATTCATCGGCAAATATGAGAAGATCAAAGATCACTGGCCCGCATTTGTGGCCCACAAGACATCGGAAAAGAGTAAGAAGATGTCGGCGAGAAACAAGAAAAATGCTGCGAAGAAGAAGCTTCACCATCGCACGGGGTCAGGTGGCTACCTCAAAGCCCGGCCTAAGTGGTCCAAGGCTGAGCATGATCTGCTTGAAAAAGGTATCGAACCAGAGACAATGTACTGGCCAGACCGTTGTCGGACTTGGTTCTTCGGGGCTGGCGGAACCTTGGACCCTGTAACAGGGATGTGCTAGTGGACGAACGAGCAACTGGAAATACAAGTCAAGAACCTTCGACACTATATCGCTGCAGCGCAGCGAGGGACGTTCCTTCCAAACAGGGAGAAGGACGAGCTCACAATGGCCCTTGGGAATCCTGAGCACCCTGGAGGGACACGAGGCACGCCAGGCTCCATTCCGTGGAAGGTTGGTTTTCCGAACGCAGGGGGTTACAAAACCCACGAGAGGAGGAAGAAACTGGAGCAGGACCAACTGCAGGCGCTCCACGAAAGGGTAATGGGGCTAGAGGATCGAGAAGAGGACCGAGAAGCAGCAGATCGCAGCAAACGACCTGCCGAAGCTTCCCCCTAAGCTACCCCGCCATCTCAGCGGAGAAGCAGCGTGGCTTCCACCGAGCTGCTTTAGCCGGAGCATGTCTTGACGGCTCCTGCCAGCTATCCCGTGGATGGTATTGCGGAGTCTCAAAATTGCCACATTATGGCGCGATGGATGAATTTGAAGGTCAAGGCGGCTGTTGGCCAAGTTTATCCTAGTGGGCCCGGTACAACTTATCATTGCTAGCCAATTCCAGAAGGATATGCTAAGGTGATGGTGGATGAAATAACGGAGGGATTTGAGGACCTCCCACTTGAGCACCCTACCGGTGAAGGGGAGACTAGGCTGGGTTCTGCTCTGAAGACTCCATGCCTATGGCGGAAGGAGCTCATCAACCTTCCGAACTGGACGCCTCCGCTTCCTCCTCCTCCTCCAGCGAGTCAGGGCACTCCGCCTCCTCCACCGCCTCCTCCTCCGGCGAGTGACGATCAGGGCACGCGTGGCGGCACTCTGCCTCCTTCTCGGCCTGCGCCGGCGCTCCCGAGCAGCCAGCAGCCTCCTCCTTCTCCGCCTCGCCAGCAAGGGCGGAAGAGACCTGCCGCTGCCCCGGCTGCTCCGGCGCGTCGTACTCCTTCTCCTCCGCCTTGTAAGCAAGCACGAAAGAAGACAGACGCCGCAGCCGCTCCGTCTGCTCCGGCGTCTAGCAGCACAACCAGAGGCGGGAGGCAATAAAAATACGGTCCATCATCTCTCAAGCCTCTAGAGAAGTTACCGTACGAGAGGTCCGAGGAGGAAAACGATACGATTGTGCGGACCCACGTGAAGGAGTTCTTTGAAGGGGTGAAAGCAAAGAGACATCCACCTCCGGAGGAGAAGGTAGATCTGGTGAAAGCAAAGCGCACTATCGATGCCCTGAGGAAACCACCAAAGTCTTCGCCGAGAACCAACTATGAGCGCATTACTGAACAGACATATCTCCAAGCCAAGCGGTCGGGAACTACTGTCAGTGATAAAAGGTTAAAAGAACGAGCAAAGAGGAAAAATTGCCCAGCTCGGTGAACAAGCACATCAATTGTGCCCCCCGCTCAATGTGTCTAATGCTTCGGGGACGGTGGCTGGTTATGGCAATCTTGAAGATTACCTGCCTGATGATGCACTTCCTGATTTCATGGAGGTGGACGAACACAGATATGAGTACGGGAAGCCTCTCGTCAAAGATGAAAAATCTCTGACAACAATGATGCTAAAATTCCATAGTTGGTACATGAAAACCTGCAGAGAGTCTGAGGGGACGAACAGTTTGTATCTGAACATTAAAGAGGAGCACGACCTCGTTTCAAATGATCTGTTGTGTGTTCCATTTGATGAGTTCTTCGCGTTCTTCAATCAAAAGGCCCTCGATAAATTAATGGTCTTTTGCTACTGCCTGTAAGTACTATTTCTGTCAATAAGTCTCTATATATAGCTTGGCTCTTTCATTGCATGTATTTATAATTAATTATCCTCAATATATTATGCAGATTGAAGATCGTCGAGTGCAAAAAACAAGAAATTTATGATATTGGGTTCATTAACACAAATATCATAGATGTATTTCTGGTTGAAAAGAACGTCAAAGAGGCCGAGGACAACTTGCTACAGTCGTTGATCAAAAATCAAAACAAAGATACCATACTCTTTCCTTACAACGGCAAGTGAGTGTTACTGTCGTGTGCATATTCGGTTTCCCTTATTACTCGAGCGAGGTTATACTAATGTAATTGATGAGTTATGCATGCGTGCGCAAGTACCACTATATTCTTCTGGAGATTAAGCTTGAGCGTGGACTAGTAACCGTCTTAGACTCGAGACTGGAAGATACCGAAACCTATGCAGACATGACTGAAATGCTCAGCAAGTAAGTTCAATCGATCATTATCGCACCATATCGGCAACTTTTTGTTCATTTCCTGATATCTCAAGTAATAATAATTATTTTCATTGTCTTGCAAGGTTTGGAAACAGTTCACTGCAGAAGCTCCGGGACTGCCGAAGGAGCTGCGATATACATACCCGAAAGTACTACTGGCTAGCTAGTTGCGCGCATCTCCCGTTGATTCTATAGCTATACTTTCATCAATCCCATTTATAATGTTTCATTATCAGTTTGATTGACCTCTATTTCTCGTAAAGTGCTTGTGGCAGGAGGAAGGGAATGATTTCTGTGGATACTACGTGTGCGAGTTCATCCACACCGCGACTTTGAAAAACAAGCGGGGCTACTCTAGAAGACAATATGAAGTGCGTAAGCAATGATATTCACAATTTCATTTTATTACACCATCATTTCTGTTGAGTTTCATTCATATATACGTATTAATTAACCCCCTTCTTCAAATTAGACGTGGCAGATGCGGGATGAACTCCTAGAACCAGATCGCATGAAAGCAATTCAAGAGGAATTGGCGGCATTCTTTCTTGGCCACGTCATCAGTAAAGCCGGAGAATACCATGTGGAAATTGATTTCAAATGCTAGGGGTTTGTAATTAAGAGATCTTATACATATTGTACATGTATATAGCCAGTAGCGTCGGATACATGATACGAAAACTTGTTGTTCGACCAATCTCTCGGAGAAGGAGAGGTCGATCGATCACTTCTCGCGGTATGCATGACGAACTTCTGTACTGAATGGTTCTCTCGATCACTTATGTATATATAGTACGTAGCGTCGACCAAGCACGGACATAAGAGAGGACACTTCTCTCTATTAATTAGCTAGCTAACACAATATATGAAACACCTAAATTAACCTCCCAAAACCCCCAATCCCCCCCCTCCTTTCAAAAAAAAAAAACCCCAGCTACTGGAATGCTGACGCTTAGATGCCTTTTGTTCCCGGTTGGAGCCACCAACCGGGACCAAAGGCCCCCTGACTGGGATTGGCTCATAGGGCCACATGGAGGCACATTGGTCCCGGTTCGTGTTTGAACCGGGACTAATGGGTGGAGGTATTAGTAACGATCCATTAGTCTCGGTTCACGAACCGGGACTAATTGGTGTTTTTCTACTAGTGATTATAGTGACATTAAGAAGTCGATGGGATGCTTGCGGAGGATCTGTAATTGGTTGCACCATTTGTGCCTGATTATTAATAAATATGCTCCACCCGGCAAGTCGATGAATCACCAGAGATGGCCATGCTTAGTTACATTTTTGTTTGTCCCGAAAGCCATAGCGTCATCCAGCGTCCATCAACGACAAGGCACGCCAGCACTAGACTAATTACCAATGACATTCATCGATTTCGAATGCCACCACTAACTTGTGCCTGGTCAGTTCAGCAGGGCCCATCAACTTCAGGTGTGTTAGAGAAAAGCAACACCACCACTAAAAGGGTAAAGGTGGCGTACCAAATATGCGACTATTGGAAAACAATAGTGGTGGTGTTCATCGGAAATGGCGTGCCAGCAATTAAAATTTTGGCCGGCCATTTCTCTACTAGTGTATCAAGTCGAACATGCATGCGTGCATCACCTACAATCACATAATTCACACCTCGACCGTTTCCGATACTGGCGATGGCGTGGCTCGTTTCCAATACACCGATGTGTGACTCATGTGCTTGGCCTCCAAGACACCATGCTCCATGGCGACTATTGTGTTATCTCTCAAACACCAACCAACATGTTGGGGCCGTCACACTCGCCTCGACAATCGGGTGCACAAAGTACCGAGGAAGAATACATGCATGTTTCATTTTTATATTTTTGTTCGTTTTTTTATGATTTCTGGTTGGAAACGATGAAAAGTCAACCTGGAATTTTCAAAAACTCAACGTAAATCAAGTCTATTTTTTTTGAAGAGATTGTGTTTTTATTTGAAATAATGTTGAAAGATATTTTTCTCACAGTTAAAAGCCATAAGAATGGGTGCGAAGTGGTGTGATGGGACACCTGATAAGAAGAGGAGCAAGAGGAGTGGCCCTTCTGAAAAGTGGTGTAGAACATGTATGCGATAAAATTGGTAGCTTGAGCTGCCAGGCAGAGTGGATGGGCATGCACAACGAAGCAAGACATGGTGGGTTACAAAACAAAGATAGACCCACTACACAATAAAATCATCGACATAATGTGAATTTTTTATGTAACACAACCATTGTTCGGGAAATCGGTAACTGATAGCTGCTCGACCGGCTTGAGAGTAGTGATTAATCGATAAATCGGCCTATTATATGGATTAATTGGTCGGCCATAAATCGGTAGATTAAGTAGGAATTGCCAACATATATCTATTTTTTTTATGTATTACACATAGTCCCATGCTCTAAACTATGTAATATACAAAAATATGCTACTATTTGGTCAAACCCTAGGTATTGAGGAGAAAGAAGTTGATGGGTGGGGTTACAGGGGAAACATTGGGCTTTATGTTCTGACAAATTAATGGGTCGGCAGCGATTAATCGGCCTAACAGCCGGTTAATCAGTCTAACTGGCAAGTTAATTGCCCTGACAAGTTAACATCATGAATAGGTGCTATTCGATTCGGTCACCCTATGAGTAGCGACTAACTATCCCGTTAACTGATTAATCGGATGAATTTTTAAACAGTGAAAACAACCTACAAGAAACACTTGTCCCTAGTTGAATTTATATCCTAGATATTCCTACAAGTGGACTTACCTAATAATACACTAGAAACAACCATTGAGTTATTGATTGGACTTTAGAGATCTCTCAAATGATATTTAACGCTACAAAATTTGTTGACAATTTTTGAAAAGTACTTAAAGAGATCAGTTGCTATGGCATCGATGCTGAAATTTAGAAAACTAAAAATATATAATGAAAATATAGTTGTATATAAAAGAAGTGAGCTACAAGCTGGATGTATGAACCAGCCGCTTGGGTCCAAGTCCTAACGGGCACGAATTTAGGAAATTATTTTAAAGAAGAAACCTCAATAGGGGGCTCCCCTACCTCAGTAATTAAAAAAGAAACCATACAACAACAAAATGCTATAGTCAACAAATATTTATAAACATTATTATATGAACTATGTTACATTTACAAATTAAATTTAAATAGAATATAAAATTTTAGTATAAATTATATTTTCTCCATATTCATGTGTATTTATTCATGACCCCTGATTTTCTGTTAAAATAAAATATTAATTTGACATTGTAGGTCCATTATTAATTTATAACACCAGTCATTTATACGCATATGGGCTTAGCTTTATGACCTATAGCTGCAATACTTAATTTTTTTATCATTCTTTGAAAATCACATTCTACCCAAAATCTTCAATATCAAACAATACACCAGATAAAATAAATGGCAATCGCAAAACAT
The DNA here is from genome assembly GCA_963921465.1 of Triticum timopheevii. Lineage (NCBI taxonomy): Eukaryota > Viridiplantae > Streptophyta > Magnoliopsida > Poales > Poaceae > Triticum > Triticum timopheevii. Next base: position 687,917,564 of record OY997274.1, read on the forward strand.
TATTTATAATACAATTAAAATTCGTAAGTAAGAACAGACTTACAGATATAATAAGATTTCATTCTTGGATCATTTCTTTCTGTCAGGTTGCTTGAAATTACTCTTCAAAATTCTGCAATGAAAATCAATATGAAAATCAAATTAACTCAAGTATCACATGATCTTTTTATACAACATGACTAGATCACTTTGTCTTTGCAATTAACTGAATAATTAAAGCATCTGTTGCGGCCTGAGAAAGTGTGAGCCATGAGATGGTGCATGTGATGCACGTGGTCCACTTGGCCGTTTTTCTCCTGGTCAGAGGAAGTCTGAGCCTTGAGGCGGTCGCTTCCATGCTGGTGGTCTCTAGAACTGTAAGATCCAAAATAAATAATTTTTGTAATAGTAATTATTTAATATGTAGAAACTTTATTGTGTTGTTTGCTTTTAGTTAGTTTTGATGATTATCTAATAAATTATGATTTTACTTGGATTTCACATGAGAGAAAATAAAAGGACTTTCCAAAATATACTTTTCGGTCTTATACTCGATTTTGAGATTATTTAAAATACTGAAAGCACCCACGTGTGAAGATAATATGACTTCTTGAACATTATTAAATTCTGTATTTTTCATTTTAATGTCGTCTGGTAACATAGGGTGAGTGGCTCTTTGGTGGAGTTTTTTTCACGAGGAATGCAGCCTCGGGTTTTCTTTTCACAATTTTTATGGGTCGATGTTGTTGGGCTGCTGGAATTTGCTTATCTACAATAATATATGGCTGCATGCATCATGCAAACGCAGAGGCAAGGCGTTACTCTCCTTTCCAAAAAAAAAATCTTCCTATGTTAGCTTCGAAAATGCTCTTATATTATGGGACGGAGGGAGTAATACATAATGCAAGATTTAATAACCCAACTCTCGTGCTCTTTATTTCCTGGTCCAACTTCTGATTCATGTTGCGACATCTTTTAGATGTGTTTGGGTTGCGTTGTACCTGATGATATTGCTTGCTGCTTTTATTAGTAAGTATGGTTATGTGCATTGCAGTGATGGAGAGGCTGGAGTGAAACTTCTTTTTTTCTTTTTCGCAAATACGCAAAGTTTGTGTATCGTTGCATTGATAGAAGGAGCATAAATAGTACATATGAGGTACACCACATGATACGAATGCAGGCAGTGCGTGAACATGGTGCCCGGTATAGACAGACAAGGGTGCTTGGCCCGAATAGGGGAAACAACGCAGCTAAACCAACCAAGCCCAAACCAAGAGCGGCAATCCCGAACCAATAAGATCACCCACATCACTGGAGCCAAGACCGGGGACACCGCTAGTGAGCAAGATGGCGCCTTCAAGAGGGATGACGACGCCGAGACGCCGACGCCATCCGGTCCGGAGAACTTGACCTAGGGTTTTCCCTGAGCTCGAAGAGGGGCGTAGCCTAGGGCCTTAACTACGCCTCCAAGGAGGAAAACAACATTCGAGGCGCCGCCGTTGTCAGCATTGGTAAACCGAGAGGGGGTTTCTCCCTAGCCCGATGATGAGCAAACCCATAGCCGCCGAATCTGGAAACGAGGGTGGGGAACCTGTTTTTTTAAAGGATAAAGACACAAGGTTAACCTTTGACTATTCTTACTTGGTTGCTTTCTTTTCGTAACAAGTCTACATGTTCATTTATAGTTATAAAGTTATTCATGTGATCCTTTTAGTGCTCCATGAAAATTCGTCGCAGAGGAGCTGGTTCGCCAAGCCATTCTCTGATCCATGGGTATATAGTGTTTTCATTTATATTCTTCAAAGCTATTGGAGATTGCTCATTCTTCCTGCTGCGGCTGCAGATATTCTGAGTTGGACACAAAGTAAATCTATGAAAAATTAGTATTTCTTTTATGAAAAATATTAGTAAGTACACCGAGGACTTGATTTTCACGGGATCTTGAGGGGAAGTTCAGGTACAGTCATGAGACCAGAAAAGGCAAGCTGGATTCCCATTCCATTCACCAACCTTGTTTCTTACAAGTATACCAGATCATGGCAGCTGATAACATGTCCAGATCATACTTACCAACAGCACTGGAAGCACTAGGTGCAGGAAAGTACTATTTTGCTTAGTACATTGCTAAAAGATTGGTCTATCAGCTCGACTGCTATCTGAAGAAAATAGCAGTATGATTCTCAAGTGACACCTTTAATGACAGAACAAACAATTATTCATGGCAACCTGACTAGAACATATTATAATGGATGAAGAATGAGGAAGCTATAAATGCGCACTACTACTTGAACAACATGGCCTGATTTTACCTCCAGTGACTTGACGAATTGTTAGATTTATAAGAACTCATTCTTCCCTCTGATTTATGAGCACAACGTTCGGCTTTGGTTGTGGTGGGACACTAGTAAGTACTAGGTGATACCCCGCGCGTTGCAGCGGGGATTTGGTAAGGAGAAGAAATGTTGTGTAATGAAAAGGTAGAAGCTCTATGGAGCAAAACATGGTAGGAAATCCATGACATTGATAGAAAGAAACATATTTGATACATCATAACATGGCATTGTAGGGGTATACACTGGCGGGAAAAGATATAATAACATGAAATTGTAGAATATACACCGGTGCAAATCAATAAAGAGAATCCATCTCCCATGAACTCTCTGTTGTTTGGTTTTTGACCAGCCTGCTTACGGTTGAAATCTTCTGTTTGCTATTGCATGTTTGTAACTTCAACCCTGTAATTATTTCTTCTCCTACATCCATTGGCAACGCACCTGCTGTTTTCATTAAAAAACAGGAAGAATTATTTTATTACAAACGATGAAAATAGTACTTAGTTTGTTATGTTTAGACTACAGCTTCAGCTGCCCTAACATGTAATAATCCAGATAACAAAAGTAGAGTAAATCTGTATCACCTACGGACATATAGTAAAATAGACAAAGAAAAGGGATACTGTCATAGTCAAAAAAAGATAAGGGATACGGCCTATGTGAAACAAATAAAAAAATAGTGTGACCTTCAATATTGCATCACTTTCTCTTTTTCCTCTCCTCATTTGCAAGGGCTAGACATCAACTGGAAAATAAAATCAAAACTGCTGAGTCCATCACCGAGGGCAAGTGTAGATTAGCTTATAACTGAAGGTCACAGCTTGTACTTGAACTGAGTGTGTCGAGATTCGATATCCTCATTTACCGGTACTCATAGGTTCGGATTCAGGTTAAAAATACCAACTATTATTCTCTGTTCCCCATCTTCAACGTATTGCATATGTTAGATTCGAGACGTTAACCTCTACAATTGACGGATAAAATGAATATAATCAATCGTAGCCTAAATCCACAGACATAAGAAAATAATTTAGAAACCAAGAGAGGTTGGGTTTTTCTTCAAAGAGCTAAGCACCTTCCGATCCGGAGAATAGTGAGCATGCACGTACCGGAGTGGAGGGCTGGAGTCTGGTTCGCAGAGTAGAACGCCAGCGGCCGTCTGGTGTGGGTAAAGAAGAAGAAGGCACCCGCTCGCATTTGTAGGGCTGGGTAGCGAGGGGTGATGAATGCTGCCGTTTCATGGGCAGTAGTGGCTGCCGTTTCATGGTGGCGATCGGAAGAGAGAGCGACGGCGGCGACTGGAAGGGAGAGCGCCGATGGCAGCGGAAGAGAAGACGAAGTGACGAACCCTAGTGCGATTAGACGGGCCAACACCAAGACAAACACGCAGGCAGCCAGGATGCGTGCGTTTTGGGAGCTAGCCCAACTATTGGGCAACGCAGCCCATGAGCAAGAACGTGGGGAAACGCTTTGCAGTTTTTCTCTCGATCGTGCATGCGGGATGCGACAGCGTAGGATTTGGGGTGACGTGGCTGCACGAGAAGCTAGAAAAATCATCTAGTGGGGGGCTCCTATTTAGATATAGAAGATGAGTACCGTCGAATACTGATCACCGTTGCACAATTTTATTAAGTCGTATAGACATTTTTTTCACAAAAATAGGCATATGAACAGGTTCAGATGTTACATACTGTTCATGTGGTACCAATTTACTTTTATTTTACAGAAGATGTGGTTATATTCATGCTATATATTGAATGACAAAAATATGAAAAGCTATGACACGAATAGTGAAGTACAAAAATAATAATATTACAGCCGAGATGGTAAAGTTCATTTGCGTCCAACCTTGCTTACTTCGCTACAATGCTAGGAGAATAATTTCATGTTTTGTAGGCGAGAGAGTAGGCCAACCTCTAACAAAGTGCATCTCTGATTTTGAGTATTCATCTCCCTTTTCTTCAAATCAATAACTAAGTATCCTTCTTCATATCGTGCCTCTAGCAGGACCATGTCGCCGCTCCTCTTCCAAGACCTCTTAAAGTCCACTAGTGCATCAGGTTCAACCCCAACAGGGATATTTGGGTACAAAAATAATAGCTTCTCCAATATGTCAATCAAAGTTTGCAGTGCCCAACCACTGCCACCACCTTCTGGGCCTATATTGTAGCCACACTGATATCTTGAAGCATGTCTACATCCAACGTTTTGAGCATGTTCCCATCCGGGGAGGTTGCTAGATAGAACTGCCTTGCATTGTGTTTTGTAGGTGGGAGCATCACAAGTCCCGGCGTCCCTGAGTGCACATTCTAGGTGACGATTTGGTTGCCGGTGTACCTTGGCCAGTGGATGACACCTCCGCGGGGGACCATGAGGTCCTTGTAACCATTTAGCGACCACCATGTGAAGTTATGGTGTTTCACACATGTGATAGGCCTCTAGGTAGGAGAGGAGGATTTGGCAATGCATAATTTCATGCTTGGTCTGTTGATACCATGCCAACTTTCAACTTTTTCAGAGTTTATTTGAAATGCTTTAATGTCTTATGGTTCCGCCCTCGTAATACCATTAATCCCGGCTCGCTCCTTGTCAACTATGTTCTCACCAAGAACACTCTCAAGAGGGCAGCCACGTGGGCCATTGGTCCCGTCTGGACCTTTTGGTCCCGGCTCCACGCACGAACCGTGACCAATGCGCCTCACCCCTGGCCCATGACCATTAGTGCCGGTTTGTGCACTAGTAGAAAAAGGGTCAAACGTGAAGCCCAATAGTGTCGGTTTGAATTTCAGCCGGCACTAATGTGTACAATAGCACCGGTTCGTGGCGGCGATCAATAGCGCCGGTTCGTGGCGAACCTTTAGTACTGGTTCATGCCACGAACCGGTACTAAAGGGGATGTGTCAGCCTACGGTTAGGCTATGGCCCCACCATCACCATTTAGTGCCGGTTCGTACCACGAACCGGTACTAATGAGGTTATGGCAAGCTGTTTTTAGTCCCACCTCGCTCCCCTAACAAGCCTTTTACCACCTTAAATATGTTATTTCTCAAACTATCACAAGCGCTTGGTCTTCATTGAACTCTATGTGTAGAATTTGTGGCCGCAATATGAGTCTTCATCGGTTTATAAATCGTTGATGACTCATATTGACAATTCAGATTGTACACACAAAGATCATTGATGATCAAAGTATTTTTGATGTGTTATAAGATCATATTGACAGTTTAGACTCTAAAGAAATATAAGATCGTGATGTAAATGCTCTTATTTTTTTGCGTTCAGTATGCACCATTCAAAGCGACGCCATCAACTTTCAACCATTTCTGCCTTCATTTGCTACTTTTCATGCATTCAATGATTTGTTTTGAGAACTAAATGACCTGGAAATTGAAAAGCACTACAAATGAACTCTGAAAAAGTTGAAACTTGGCATGGTATCATCATTTCACCCACATAGATTGTTCAAAAAAGTAGAGAGGGTTACGGCAAAAACTGGATGCACTTCGTTTACAAACTGGACAATCTCTTTCGAAATATTCAGGTTTCTGACGAAATTAAACTCAACTGTTACAAAGGCATTTCATTTTTTTTAAACTTATTACAACTCCAGACTTTTTGTGCATTCAGTATGCACCATTCAAAGCGATGCCATCAACTTTCAACCATTTCTGCCTTCATTTGCTACTTTTCATGCATTCAATGATTTGTTTTGAGAACTAAATGACTTGGAAATTGAAAAGCACTACAAATGAACTCTGAAAAAGTTGAAACTTGGCATGGTATCATCATTTCACCCACATAGATTGTTCAAAAAAGTAGAGAGGGTTACGGCAAAAACTGGATGCACTTCATTTACAAACTGGACAATCTCTTTCGAAGTATTCAGGTTTCTGACGAAATTAAACTCAACTATCACATAGGCATTTCATTTTTTTAAACTTATTACAACTCAAGACTTTTTGTGCATTCAGTATGCACCATTCAAAGCGACACCATCAACTTTCAACCATTTCTTCCTTCATTTGCTACTTTTCATGCATTCAATGATTTGTTTTCATGTATATATGTGAGTATATGTATTGTGTATATTGCTTCTTTTCAGATGTTTTTTTTCATATATATGATGATTTGTATTTTGCTTTTTTATAAAAATGTATATATGTTTGATGTTCTCCGTGTATATATGTTCATATATGCAAAAGTTAGATTTATATATTTAGAAACGGATTATCTATATATGTTCTCTGATTTAGTACATTTTAGGTTAGTTTCATTTTTAGAAAAGTTTTATATATTTAGGAGAGGAAAAAGGAAAATAAGAAGTGAAAAAAGGAGAAGAAGAGGAGAGGAAGAAAAGGAAGAGGAGAAGAAGAGGAGAGGAAGAAAAGGAAGAGGAGAAGAAGAAAGGAATAGAGGAGAAGAACAATAAATAGAAAAAATTTCTATTTTTTCTTCTTCTCCTCTATTCCTTTCTTCTTCTCCTCTTTTTTTTCTTCTTTTTTTTCTTCGATCTTCTCCTCTATTCCTTTCTTCTTCTCCTCTTTTTATTTCTTCTTCGTTTTCTTATGTTTTATCCGGTCTGTCGTCGTCCATATACCCCTCCCAATAACCTCAACACGAGGGGAGGTCGATATACCCCCTGATCGATAATATTATTTTCCCATGTATGTATGCCGTGTCGATATAAACTCCCGATAACTTCAACACGTGGGGGGGGGGGGGGGTCGATCGATATACCCCCTCCCGATAACTTCAACACGTGGGGGGGTGATATACCCCCTCCCCGTTACTATTGTTTTCCCATGTACGTATGTCGTCGTTGTCGATATAGACCCCTCCCGATAACTTCAACACGTGGGGGGGGGGGGTCAATATACCCTGTCCCGATAACTTCCACACGAGGGGGGAGTCGATATACCCCCTCCCCGATAACTTCAACACGAGGGGGGGTCAATATACCCTCTCCCAGATAATATTATTTTCCCATGTACGTATGTCGTGTCGATATAAACTCCCGATAACTTCAACACGTGGGGGGTGGCGATCGATATACCCCCTCCCGATAACTTCAACACGTGGGGGAGGGTCGATATACCCCCTCCCCGTTACTATTATTTTCCCATGTACATACGTCGTCGTTGTTGATATAAACCCCTCCCGATAACTTCAACACGTGGGGGGAGGGGAGTCGATATACCCCCTCCGATAACTTCAACATGTGGGGGGGGGGCGTCGATATACCCCCTCCCCGATAATATTATTTTCCCATGTATGTATGTCGTCGTTGTTGATATAAACCCCTCCTGATAACTTCAACACGTGGGGGGGGGGGGGGGTCGATATACCCCCTCCTGATAACTTCAACACATGGGGGGGGGGGGGGGGTCGATATACCACCTCCCCGATAACATTATTTTCCCATGTATGTATCTCGTCGTTGTCGATATTACCCCCTTGAAGTGTTGTCGAGGCCACCCCAAACCCTAGAGAAGCAGCGTCGAGGCCACTAATTAATATGATTCCTTACTGTGATTAGCTAGCTAGTTCTACGTTTGCCACTAATATATCCATATCTATCATGTTTGAATAATAATTGCCATGTTGTAAATATTTGTAGAAACTATGGACACCCCCCGAGACGAAGCAACAGAAGCGATGTTGGGGGAGATAATCGCACATGGAAGTGATGCCGTCTTATCATTTCTGAACGACACCGATGGTCTGGAAGGATAGGGTGAAGAAGCAGGCAATTATGATGGCTCCTTTGACCCAATGCCGGTGCAAGGAGACCATGAGGACAGCTCCGGTGACCCAATGACGGTGCAAGAAGGAGACCGTGATGACGGCTCCGGTGACCGAACCGAGTCTGGCCAGGTATATATATTAGTCAAGCCTGTGCTTACTAGCTAATTGATGCATTCATTGTTTTGGTATATGTACACATATTAATTATCTCTCGTATTTCTCCTTTTTTCTAGCCCTCTGGATTGAGCACAACTTCGGTAAGGAGACGAGGCCCGAAGAAAAAGTTGAGCTCGGATGAAAGGTTTGAGATCACAGAAATTGCGCGCGATGGCAAACCGATTGAACCCATCCATACAAAGAACGCATTTGCTGCTCAGTGCGGGGTTCTTGTTAGGGACAAGATCCCGATCAGCATCCACCAATGGTATAAGCCTAAGGAGGAAGTCCCTGAGGTGTCTTATGTCAATGATATGCAGAAAGATGATCTTTGGACTGAGCTGAAGGCAAATTTCAGCCTTCCACCAGAGGAGGATCCGGAGAATCCAGTTAAAGAGCAATTAATCAAGTCTTGTGCTCTTAAGAAGATGGCAGGCCTATTCAGGAGGTGGAGGAACGAGCTGAAAAAGTTTGTCGACAAATAAGAGACACCAGAATTCATCAGCAAATATGAGAAAATCAGAGATCACTGGCCCACATTTGTGTCCCACAAGACATTGGAAAAGAGTAAGAAGATGTCGGCGACAAACAAGCAAAATGCTGCAAAGAAGAAGTTTCACCATCGCACGGGGTTAGGTGACTACCTCAAAGCCCGGCCTAAGTGGTCCAAAGCTAAGAATGATCTGCTTGATAAAGGGATCGAACCAGAGATAATGAACTGGCCAGAGCGTTGCCGGACTTGGTTCTTCGGGGCTGGTGGAACCTTGGACACTGTATCAGGGAAGTGCCGTTGGACGGACGAGCAACTGAAAATACCAGTCAACAGGCTTCGGCACTATATCGATGCAGCGCAGCAAGGGACGTTCGTCCCAGACAGGGAGAAGGACGAGCTCACAATGGCCCTCGGGAATCCTGAGCACCCTGGACGGACACGAGGCACACCAGTCTCCATTTCGTGGGAGGTTGGTTTTCCGGACACAGGCGGTTACAAATGCCATGAGAGGAGGAAGAAAGTGGAGCATAGCCAACTGGAGGCGCTGCACGCAAGGGTACAAGGGCTAGAGGAACGAGAAGTAGATTGCAGCAAACGACCTGCCGAAGCTTCCCCCGAAGCTACCCCGCCATCTCAGGAGAGAAGCAACATGGATTCCACCGAGCTGCTTCAACCGGAGCATGTCTTGACGGCTCCTGCTAGCTACCCCGTGGATTTTATCACGGAGTCTCAAAATTGCCACCTTATGACGCAATGGTAGAACTTAAAAGTCAAGGCGGCTGTCGGCCAAGTTCGACCTTCTGTACCCGGCCCAACTTTTCACTATCGTCCGATTCCAGAAGGATATGCTAGGATGATGGTGGACGAAATAACAGAGGGATTTGAGGACCTCTAGCTTGACCACCCTACCGGTGAAGGGGAGACTCGGCTGGGTTCTGCTCCGAAGACTCCATGCCTATGGCGGAAGGAGTTCATCAAGCTTCCGAACTGGATGACTCCTCCTCCTCCTCCGGCGAGTCAGGGCACTCCGCCTCCTACTCCGGCGAGTGATGATCAGGGAACTCGGCCTCCTTCACCGGCGTGGCAGCACTCCGCCTCCTTGTCCACCTGCGCCGGCGCGCCCGAGCAGCCAGCAGCCTCCTCCTTCTCTGCCTTGCCAGCAAGGGCGGAAGAGACCCGCCGCCACCCCAGCTGCTCCGGCGCTTCGTAGTCCTTCTCCTCCACCTCGTAAGCAAGCACGAAAGAAGACAAACGCCGCAGCCGCTCCGTCTGCTCCGGCGTCTAGCAGTACAGCCAGCAGAGGCGGGAGGCAATACAGATACTGTCCTTCTCTCAAGCCTCTAGAGAAGTTACCGTACGAGAGGACCGAGGAGGAAAACGCGAAGATCGTGCAGACCGAAGTGGAGGACTTCTTTAAATGGTTGAAAGCAAAGAGACATCCACCTCCGTAGGAGAAGGTAGATTCGGTGAAAGCAAAGCGCACTATCGATGCCCTGAGGAAACCACCAAAGTCTCTGCCGAGAATCAACTATGAGCGCATTACTGAACAGGCATATCTCGCAGCAGAGTGGTCGGGAAGTACTGTCAGTGATCAAAGGTTAAAACAACGAGCAGCTGCCAAAAAAATTGCCCAGCTCGGCGAACAAGCAGATCAATCGTGCCCCCCGCTCAATGTGTCTAGCGGCGACATCGTCGCTAATGCTCCGAGGACGGTGCCCGGTTATAGCAATCTTACAGATTACCTACCTGACGATGTAAATTTTGATTTCATGGAGGTGGACGAACATAGATACGAGTACGGGAAGCCTCTCGTCAAAGATGAAAAATCTCTAACAATGATGATGCGAAGATTCCATAATTGGTACATGAAAACCTGCAGAGAGTCTGGGGGAACGAATACTTTGTTTTTGAGAATTAAAGAGGAGCACGACCTCGTTGAAACTGATCTGTTGCCTATTCCATTTGAGGAATTCTTCGAGTTCTTCAATCAAAAGGTCCTCGATAAATTAACGATCTTTTGCTATTGTCTGTAAGTACTATTTCTGTCATTAAGTCTCTATATATAGCTCAGCTCTTTCATTGCATGTATTTATAATTAATTATCCTCACTATATTATGCAGATTGAAGATCATCGAGTGCAGAAAACAAGAAATGTATGATATTGGGTTCATTAACACAAATATCATAGATGAAATTCAGGTTAAAAAGCACACAGAAGAGGCCGAGGCCAACTTGCTACAATCGTTGATCAAAAATCAAAACAAAGATTTAATACTCTTTCCTTACAACTTCGAGTGAGTGTTACTGTCGTGTGCATATTCGGTTTCCCTTATTACTCGAGCGAGGTTATAGTAATGTAATTGATGAGTTATGCATGCGTGTGCAGCTTCCACTATATTCTTCTGGAGATTAAGCTTGAGCAGGTACTAGTAACCGTCTTAGACTCGAGACGAAAAGATCCCGAAACCTATGCAGACATGACTAAAATGCTCAGCAAGTAAGTTCAATCGATCATTATCGCACCATATCGGCAACTTTTTGTTCATTTCCTGATATCTCAAGTAATAATAATTATTTTCTTTGTCTTGCAGGGTTTGGAAACAGTTCACCGCAGAAACTCCGGGACTGCCGAAGGAGCTGCGATATACATACCCGAAAGTAAGTACTACGAGCTAGCTAGTTGCGCGCATCTCCCGTTGATTCTATATCTATACTTTCATCAATGCCATTTATAATGCTTCATTATCAGTTTGATTGACCTCTATTTCTCGTAAAGTGCTTGTGGCAGGAACAAGGGAATAATTACTGTTGATACTACGTGTGCGAGTTCATCTACAATGCGACTTTGAAAAATAAGCGGGGGCTACTCTAAAAGACAATATGAAGTGCGTAAGGAATAATATTCACAATTTCATTTTATTACACATCATTTATGTTGAGTTTCACTCATATATATGTATTAACCCCCTTCTTCAAATTAGACATGGCAGATGCGGAATGAACTCCTAGAACAAGATCGCATGAAAGCAATTCAAGAGGAATTGGCGGGATTCTGTCTTGACCACGTCATCAATAAAGCCAGAGAATACCATGTGAAAGTTGATTTAAAATGCTAGGGGATTGTAAGAGATCTTACATATTGTATATGTATGTAGCCAGTAGCGTCGGATAGATAATACGAAAACTTGTTGTTCGACCAATCTCTCGGAGAAGGAGAGGTCGATCGATCACTTCTCTCGATATGCATGACGAACTTATGTACTTAATGGTTCCCTTCATTTTCTTACTAGCTAGCGTGTCGAGGGCCTCTCTATGTATAGTACGTAGCGTCGACCAAGCACGGACATAAGAGAGGACAATTCTCTCTATTAATTAGCTAGCTAACACAATATATGAAACACCTAAGTTAACCCCCAAAACCCCCAACCCCCCCCCCCCCCCTTTCAAAAAAAACAAAACCCCCAGCCATTGAAATGCTGACGCGTGGATGCCTTTTGGTCCCGGTTGGTGCCCAAAGGCCCTCCTGCCCGGGCTCGGCCCACCGGCCACGTGGAGGCCCATCTGTCCCGGTTCGTGTTAGAACCGGAACTAAAAGTCTAGGGCATTAGTAACGGCCCTTTAGTCCCGGTTCAAGAACCGGGACAAAAGGCCCTCACCAACCGGGACTAATAGGGGTTTTTCTACTAGTGATGTGATCACAGGCAAATGCGTTTTCCGACACAAGCTGCGTCTAGATGGCTCACTCAAATGCTACAAAGCCCGATGGGTCGTCCGCGGCTTCAACCAGCGTGCCGATGTCGGCTACGGCGAAACCTTCTTGCCCGTGGTGAAGCCAGCCACGATCCGCACTGTGCTTACCCTTGCTGCGTCGCTCTCCTGGCTAGTTCATCAACTGGACGTGAAGAACACGTTCCTGCATGGTATGCTTCAGGAGAAAGTGTTCTGCTTGCAACCTGCTGGCTTCATGGATGCCGCCAAGACTGACCATGTTTGCCGTCTTGCCAAGTCCCTCTATGGGCTCAAGCAAGCGCCGCGCGCATGGTTTCTTCGGTTTGCCAGCTTCCTCGCCACCATCAGCTTCACTGCAACACGCTCTGACACCTCCCTCTTCACCTTCTCGCGTGGCGCGGATGCTGCCTACCTGCTGCTCTACGTGGATGATATCGTCCTTACCGCCTCCCACGGCGAGCTTCTTCATCGCCTCATCACCAGCCTCACGAGCGAGTTTGCCATGAAGGACTTGGGCACGCTCCATTTCTTCCTCGGCATTCAAGTGACTCGTACACCCAGTGGCTTCTTCCTCTCTCAAGCCCAGTACGCCGAGGACATCCTCGAGCGTTCGGGCATGGACACCTGCAAAGTTGTGCCGACGCCCGTGGACACCAAGGCCAAGCTGCAAGCGGCCGATGGGTCCCGCGTCTCCGATGTGACCGCCTACCACACTCTGGCTGGCGCTCTGCAATACTTGACGATCACGCGGCCAGAGCTCGCGTATGCCGTCCAGCAAATCTGCCTCCACGTGCATGATCCGCGGGAGTGTCACCGTGCCCTTCTCAAACGAGCTCTCCGGTATGTTCGTGGGTCCACATACCTCGGGCTGCATCTTCGCGCATCCTCGACACTAGAGCTCCACGCCTACACCGACGCCAACTGGGCAGGTTGCCCCGACACTGGGCGCTCTACGTCGGGCTACTGCATGTTCCTGGGAGATGCCCTCATCTCTTGGTCCGCGAAGCTTCAGGCCACTATCTCGCGCTCGAGCGTTGAGGCAGAATACCGCACGGTCGCCAATACCGTTGTGGAATGTATCTGGCTTCGCCAACTACTCGGTGAGCTCCGGTGCACGGTCACAACGGCAAGCTTGATCTACTGCGACAACATATCGGCGGTGTACCTCTCCAGCAATCCCGTCCATCATCGGCGCACCAAACACACTAAGCTCGACATCCACTTCGTTCGTCAACGCGTGGCCCTCGGCGAGTTCCACGTCATGCATGTTCCAACACGTCAACAATTCGCTGACGTGATGACGGAAGGGCTGCCCACCGATGTCTTCAGCGAGTTTCGCTCCAGTCTTTGTGTCTCCAATAATGACGCCAAGACCGCGGGGGGTGTTAGAATACAGTGTAATATACATGTATAGCTAGTGGACGTGTGTGCAGTTTTCCTTGTAGCACACACGATCTCACGCCTCGCACTCGGCCAGCCCACGATCACCATCGTGGGTTCGTGCCCCCTCTGTAACTCTACATAAGCTGCCCGATGGCAAGACGATCGTTGTGTTCGATCTCTTCTTGCCTTCAATTTGTCTCACTTTGTTAGTATGAGCACTTCAAGCATTAGTTTTCTCTTTGGGTAATCAGTATCTGTTTCATCATTCTCCAGACCTATTTTTAGTTTGGTTGATGAAATGGGGATTCGCTATAGGTAGATATGTCCTACGCGATTTTACCATGTGAAATTGATAAATACCTATAAATGATGATTAATATTGTGTATTCATTGTTGACCATGGTTTAGGTATAGACAATATTGGGAAAAAATATTTGTGAATATGACTAATGATCGATAAGCTCATATTGAGATCTATTACCTGTACGGGTTATAGCTTTGCACCACTATATCACACCGTACATTCCTGATGTTTTGATGTTATATTAAGGGGCCTCAGGTTTTACTTCCCACCGTGCCCCCAAAATCTCAAGACCGGCCTGTTCAAAATCAAACCCAAGTATGCCCTCCTTTGCATACATAGAAGTGTTGGGTGTAATAAGCCGTGACGACCAGCTTGACACGACTGGTGCGTGTATGGGCGCGCACTAGACGCGTCGGGCGCTTCGGGACAACAGTGTAGGTGTGCGTGCGTGTGTGTGTGTCAGTTAGACGGATGCGCGGGGTGTGGCCGTGTCGGGCGCTGGAACCAGTCGCGTCCCGTTGGCGTGCGTGCGCGGCGGGCGCGGGAGCTGAGGAGCGCGGGGCGGGCGTTCCGTGGGCAGCGTCTAGTTGCATGCATGGCTGAGTTAGTTAGCACGTACCCCCTCCGTTCTGAATTACTTTTCTCAGATTTGTCTAGATACGGAGGTATCTAGCACTAAAATGAGTCTAGATACATCCGTATGTAGACAAATCGAAGACAAGTAATTCGGAACGGAGGGAGTAGTTGTAGTAGCTAGGTTGTTAGGAGTGGCCGGTGGAGCTGGCCGCGTCACGCGCATAGCGCGCGTCGTGCGCATGGCCGGTTCGCTCGCTTGCATGCAGCGGAGAGCTAGCTAGGAAACGTGAGGGCTGCGTCGCTGTGGGACTACAAAGGTCCTGTTTGTTTCATAAGTCCTAGGACTTTTTTATGTCCCAACTTATAAGTCATAAGTCCCTACCTGTTTGTTTACATGGACTTATAAGTCCCGAGTCCCTACCTGTTTGTTTACAGGGACTTATAAGACCATGTTGCACCGCTGCAACGTGGCTCAGGAGAGGGCCTGTCCGGCGATTGGAGGCACCGTTGCAACGAATCGAGGCAGAACGAACCGAGGCGGGGCGGCGACGGGACGAGGGGCGGGGCGGCGAACCGAGGCGAGGCGGCGACGGGACGAGAGGCGGGGCGGCGACGGGGCGAGAGGCGGGGCGGCGACGGGGCGGCGAACCGAGGCGGGGCGGCGACAGGGCGAGAGGCGGGGCGGCGACGGGGCGGCGAACCGAGGCGGGGCGGCGACGGGGCGAGAGGCGTGGCGGCGACGGGGCGGCGAACCGAGGCGGGGCGGCGACAGGGCGAGAGGCGGGGCGGCGACGGGGCGGCGAACCGAGGCGGGGCGGCGACGGGGCGAGAGGCGTGGCGGCGACGGGGCGGCAAACCGAGGCGGGGCGGCGACAGGGCGAGAGGCGGGGCGGCGACGGGGCGTGCGGGGAACGAGCCTGGAGCGAATAAGTCCCAATAAGCTCCTCCCTGAGAGTCTTATTTGATAAGCCCCAAATCACCACAATAAGTCCCAATAAGTCCCTTGTGTTTGGTTTAGGTGGGATTTATAGGGACTTTTTTAAGTCCCTAAACCAATAAGTCCCTGAAAACAAACACCCCCAAAGTCACGGCTGCCAGTGTGTGTTTTGTGTGCTGAGTTGGTCCTAAGGAAAGAATATAATCGGCCGTTCGTGTGGCCGGCGGTGTACGTGCGCCGGGTAAATCTTGATGTGTGTTCCTAGTTCTTCCACTTTCTTCCTTCTACATACGTGCATGAGAGAGAAAGTTGCGGTGAGAGGCAAGGCGAGGCTTCGGCAGCAACAAAAAGACCAGTAAAGAACTTTACCAACAAGGGTGCTAGCACCAGCTCTTATACAATCTGGACATGAAACCTCTGTTGAGATGACATCGCGCCATGTGTCACACTCAGAGGAATAAACAGAAGCAAGAGGTCGATTATCCTTGGCACACGTAAGCAGCAATAGTACTTTAAAGAGGGTGGCAACAACAAAAAGACCAGTAAAGAACTTTACCAACAAGGGTGCTAGCACCAGCTCTTATACAATCTGGACATGAAACCTCTGTTGAGATGACATCGCGCCATGTGTCACACTTAGAGGAATAAACAGAAGCAAGAGGTCGATTATCCTTGGCGCACGTAAGCAGCAATAGTACTTTAAAGAGGGTGGAGTGGCAACTGCCGTGCACGTGGCTCTGGTCGCTGGCAGCACATAGCACCGCCCCGTTGACATTGCCCTTCTTGAATTCTGGCTGAACAGGTACACATCGCTGGTCACCGGTTATAGGGTTGCACACTAGGACCTGCCTTGCACCCATCATAAGAGCAGGACGCGGCCGTTGCGGCACCCGAGCAATCGGCCCCCAATGCCGAAGCGTGGAGGAGGGATGCGGTCGGGAGCGGGCAGGACGGTAGCGAACCTGAGCTTATCGCCGTCATAGAAGAAGATGCCGAGGAGGGGCAGCTCCCGGCTGTGTTCATAAAAGCGATATAGGAGTCTGGGGTCAGTGATGAGGCCTCACCAACACTTGCAGACGGCGGAGGCGCGCGGGAGGCTGGGCGGTTGGGGTGGAAGACGGATGAGGATCTCCTCAAGCATGTCGGCGTCTTTAAGCGGCGCTGCCAGGGAACGCCGCAGTGGCGGATCATTGCTAAACGCGGTGCGTCGATATGGCGGCGGAGGCGTCAATCTGCGGGTTGGACTATTGGAGGCGATCAGCACGCACGTATGCACGCGGACAGGGTGAATCGTGGTTTTCTTCGGTTGTAATGCATGCAGCACGGCAGCATTTGGACCTGTAATAAATACCTTCCTGACGCTGTAACCTTTGTGTACTTTATGAGGCAAATGCAAGACCTGTCTTTTCTACGTCGCTGTTTAAATCAACACACGACAAGACGTACCACAATTAACCATACTTTCTCTCAAATTTCAAAAAAAAAAAAAACCAAAGCATCTTTAAACGTGCTTCCATTCGTGCCGCCGCGCGCAAATAGGCTAGTACTACTCAAACCAGAACACCTAGCTGACGCTGACTACTATACTAAACCTATACGTGCAAGGATAGCTAACCCAACACATGACCTTCCTATCACAACACGTTAGCTAGCTAGTCCTACACCTCGTACATGATCAGCATAGTTCAAACAAAACTAACTATTTAATCTGCTAGACAAGATTACCTAACAAAAACATTGTCACCCGGATTTAGCTGCAGGTACATGTACTGAAATCCGTATCAAATTAACAAGAGTTGCAATTGCAAACAGTCTACACTCAGAGTAATCAAGAGGTACTTGGGTTCAGAGTTGTTCCATCTTCACATGGATCGCGATGAAAGTTCCCAACGATCGATGGCTGTAGACGCATTGCTTGGGTCCTTGAAGCTCAGACCACCACCACTGGTAGCCGACAGCTTATTTCCTTGATCGCACATGCAGGCGAGCTGACGGTTCTTCTGTTTCGCCTCGCTCCGCCTCGACCGTACTGCGCTCCGCTTCAGACCGCCTGGCCAGCGCACGGGCACGTCGCTTCTCCCGGCGGCGGCGCTCCACCCGGGACATTGCATATCCTCTCTTGGGTCGCAACGCTTGCTGCTGTCGCGTTGCGGCCAGCTCCTCTGTTTCCCTGTGCTCGAGTTTGGATTGACTGCACTGCACTTCCCGGTTGCAATGCCTGCTGCTCTTGCGTAGCGGCCTGTTCCTCGGTTTCCCTGCGCTCTGCCCGACGCTGCTTTGCAGCTGCCTCCTCTGTTTCGGCATGTTCTGCTTTGGCTCGAGTGAGCACCTCTGTTTCACCGTCCTCTGCTTCGACTTGAGTGAGCTCCGTTTCAGCTTGCTTCGCCAGCGCACGGGCACGTCGCCTTCCTTGGCTCCGAAAATAATTCATGATAGATATTGCGTTCTCTTGCCCAATCACAATCCTTGCCATACAAAAGAAAAAGATACACTTATATACAGGTTTGCTATCACCGGAATAAGAATGTTGACAACTGTGGCAAGGATATAAAAGAATACATTATGCACATGCAAGTTTGAACAAAGGGAAAGCTTGATAAATTATCTGAGACAATGCCATATCATTGTTCTCCAACTAGGGTACGGAGCATGCAGCGTAGCAAGCTCTTTCTTATTATTAGTAACTCTAGAAATGAAATAAAAATAACAAGCACAGGTAATACCGTTGTGAGCCCATCAAACAGGCGAGACCGACAACAGGTCCTCCACCACCACCTAAGTTGATGGTTCTCTTGAGCCTGTCGAAAATGGAAATTTCCATGATTAATATAGGCACCTAGGTGCTAAAATTTGTTCCACAATCCCCGGCAGCACTAGTTGATCGCTTGTGTCCAAAGCAAACATGGGGTGGGGTTGTAGTTTGGAAGGGCGTTCATAATGTCTGCAAACTATGGTGATTACCTGAAATCAGCAGAGCTCCAGATCTGAATTATGCCATGTTGCGTTCCTGTAATTAGAACAGGAAGGGTTGGATGGGCCAGGGCACAGAGAACTGGAGACATAGCTTGTAGCGTACAGATGCACTCCCTTTTCTGCAAGTCCCAGATCTGTTTTGAAAGAAACATAGCAATTTATTACAGTATTATTCGAAATGCAAAAGGAGGATCGTTCCAGCCTCTCCAACTAAACTAGAATTAAATTGTAATGCGCCTAATCTATACCTTTGCAGTGCAATCCTGATGGCCACTGACCAAATAGTGCTGATCTCCAGGTCTGATAAAATCAAGGCAATTCACCATATCATAGTGCCCAGGCAAAGAATATTCGGGGGTGTTGGAATCAAGCCTCCAAACCTGAACGTCATCAAGCATATACAATGAGGACTTGAGGTGCTAGTATTGGAAACTATCTTCATAACGTCAAAGTTTATAGTTAGCGTAAAGGAGAAATCCAGCCAGGCAAACCTCTATTTCGCCATAACAAGACCCACTCGCGAAACAGTTCTGGTCCCATGGGTTAAATGCGACTGTCCTCCTCCTCGGAGACAGGTTCCCGTCCCAAGTCCCATAATATGTCGGCTTCCAGGTTTGGTCCCAGTCTAAAACTAGTAGCAAACAACCATAGGACGACAACACACATGGTAGGGTTGGATGAACGGCTAGTATTGGACGGTTGGATGGACGTACACTAGATTCAACACTCTTGATCCTTTTTATTTTCTTCACACACGCACAGTCATACACATGGAGGACATCTTTATGTGTCTGAGCTATAATCCATTCCCTTCTTGCAATAAATTTGACATTATTTACTGCAGTCAAAGTGGTCAAATTAGTCAGTACTCAATGGCAGTGTATCATATGACGATACAGCTGCGTTTAACTGTCACTTCTGCTCGTAGATACGCATCAAAAGAAAATACCTGCAACCTCCGCGACTTTAAATGAATTCGTCGGGTACTGCATGCCATACAAAATGACGTTTTTAGTTCAAAGTAAAAGGCGCGGCGAAGGCATGCATTTTACTTGCCAGCATCTATACATATTGATCCAGCTCTTGTTGTGATTACCCTTTACATTTAAAAGATAACATAACTATATATTTCGTAAGAGTTTGGATTAGCTTGCCTTCATCTCATGGTTCCATACGCAAGCATATCCATTTCTATGACCTGTTAAAACCCTGTGCGACCATAGGGAATTTATCATTGGATATAATGACATTCAATCCAACACATTCACTTGAACAAAGGAATGAAAAAATGTACATGTCCATATTATGCTAGCTAGAGTATATGCACTAACCATGGCTGTGTTGGATGTGCATCTATGGACCGCATATCGTCAGGATTATACTTCACCGATATATTCTGAACCTACAAAAAGAAAAACTCAACAACATCAGAAACAAAAGTTGATTTTAAGTTGGATTGGCCACATGTGGCATTGTTGGTCCACTTGTTAGTAGGACAACAAATATGTTGAAGTCAAGAGGTAGAGAAAGAGAAGTGCTGATCGAGTGAGTTAGTGTGGGATAAAAAAAAAACTGTGCAAACCAGAGTAAATAGGACACTCGCTAGCAGAGTGTTGACCAGAGGCACGCCTTGCTCCATCAAAAGACCCTCTAGCTATCATTATAGTGCGTACCAACGCCGGCGGTCGATCATGGTCGCTCGTCTATGATCGGACAATGAATATCAATGTAGGGGCGCCAGTAGTGACTACGCCCAACCCATATCACCTACTATGATGCCCACTGGGTTGAGTGCTTCAATACTCTCCAATCGACGTCTTGCTATTGTGCCCTCCTTGGTGATGCATTTGCCGTCTTGTCATCAGAATACCAGCTGGTGGTTATCTCTCTCTGAGAGGATGAATAAAAAGAATTTGTATTTTCAGTCACTAAGGGCTACCATCACCAATTGATCATGGGTGCACTCCACATTCACCTACCTCTTGAAATTGTGGTCTATTTTGACAATATCTCATCGCTATACATGAAGGCCAACCTAGTCCACCATCGGCGAACAGAACACACTGAGTTCTTATGAACCGTGGGTAGTTACATATGAGAGTAGAGGGAGATGTGGTGCCCAAAGGGATCTCGTCAGTGAAAGAGATGACACGGTGGTTTAAGCTAGGTTTAGGACTACGGATGGGTAAATTACCCTGCATCCTGCATACCTACCTTTCTTTATCATGAGAGGTTCACAATGGTGTTTCATCTGTCTACTAAGCTAGGTTACGGGTATTTTTCTCCTGTGTGACCTTGTTCTTTGGCAGGAGTTCATCTAGCTTTTGTATAGATAGACGAAGGTTGGTAATTTGGTAGGTATCTTTGGGGGATACAGTGTCCCCCGATCAATATATCTCCATTAACTATTGAATCCTTCAAGTAGTGCCCTCATCCTTATCTCACACAAGTGTCTACTCAGGCGCATGACTCAGGATCCATTAGACACTCGATCAAGTGATCTGGTTTTGGTACGCCATATGGTATCCTCCTCCGAGTGGATACTCTTACTCACCGAAAAGACCCCGCCGGTACGCGAAAAGAGGTTGCAAATTGCGTGCCTCATTGGCGTTAGTCTGGTAGTTAGGGAAGTGCAATCCAATAACCCTTCCGCATGAGCGTTTTCCTCACTGTGATGAAAGTTGCATCGTCCTATATGGGGTTGGCTCAAAAGTCAAAAAATGGTTCAAGCGTCGAGTGACACAGACTCCCTATTTGTCAATACCACGAGAGTTATTCTTCTGTAGCCGAGATTTTGGGTGGTGGCGCCATTAGCCTTAGGGTGTCATCCCACTAGCTTGCTTGGCTGGCACGGTCGGTTGATGGAGATGGTATCCGTGCCCTTGGGAGGATAAAGGTGTGAGTCAGTGTGCCCAAGGAGCCAAGTTCCTTCCACACACACACACACCCACCTACACAAAATCCATTCCCGTGCACAGTCACATCCCCTAGGTCTGAATGGAAACTGCCGCCTAGAGTCCGAGTACTTGCCACTTAGCAGCTCTCGACACATTGGCCAACCATGGGTTCCTCTAAACTAGAGAGATGGAGTGCCTTCTTGCTACAAATGATGTAGCCCCAACCCGGCAAGTGACTTCGTTGTTGATTTCGCAGACTTCATCAAGTGCAGTTTGGTTCTCCCACACTAAGAAGTTTGCTAGTGTGCTTATGAAGTGGATACCAACATCTACATTCAACTAACTTCGGTTCAGCTTATGCGTCCATCCACAGGACGTCCAAACTGTGGCGGGGTGCTAGGTAACATTTCGTTGCATGTAATTTACCTAGACCAAGTCGCTAGTTGTAGATAAGATCTACTTCCATAGCTACCACTCATGTTTGATGTACAAAATCGGCTACAATGTGCACCACTCATGTTGTACTATATATACATGATTAGTAAAATTATGAACTCTCCAACCCTCTCCTATGAACATTAATTGAGAGAAATGTTTTGTGTAGTTGAACTAACTCACCTCAGATTTGATCTCTTTGTACTGCTGATAAACGGCTTCCAATATCACCTCATGCACCATATTCCCAAACTCTTTGGCTTCCTCGAAAAAATGATCAGACTCAGATTGGTTTTGGAATACCATGATGTACTTACCTCCCAATAAACTGCTTTGAATAACGAGATCGAAGTCTTTATTTTCCTTCAGCCTCATCTCCTCTTTTGTTGTCACAATCAAAGTATAAGTGGACCTAGGAGGCACAATGCCATACAATGGAAGCTTTGTGAAGCACCATGGGGACTTGCGGCTCTTGTCCACAAGTCTAAATGCCACATTTTCATTTGTGTTGTTTGTTAGGTACAGTGAGCACGAGATGGGATCATTAGGACTATATGGGAAGCGGAGTTCCCGTGGGTGGACACCAAGTATAGGTAGCTTAGGTAGCTTGTTGATGCACCCTGCAATGTCCTGCAAAATATATGAGTCATTGGATAGCCATGTAAAAGGTGCACATAGCTAGTGAAACTAATTAATAGCTGCCTAATAAATATCATATGAATTTTACAACTAATACAAGAGACCGATCTGCATTGTGGAAAGAATTTATTGCAGCTAAAACTAGACAAGTCAACTAGCCGTATAAGCTTGACTTCACAAAGATTAAAGGCGAGGTGCAAAAGATATCATTTAAGTATTTAATTAATTCACTCACCCCTCCAAACAAATTTAGTGAGTTCAACTTAGACGTTGTGTCTCCAACATGTTGTCTCGTGTCTGCACTTAACTGCCACTTGTTGTAATCCGTTAATTGCTCATGATGATGCACATTATTGATATCCATAAATGCCACTGTGTTTCCTTCTCCAATCACAATGCTGACATATAATAGGTACATATGCACATAACATTAAAAGTCTGGCATAATAAATAGAAAGCATGGAAGATACACTTTTACGCAGTAAAGGAAAAAACATGAATATATACCTTCTCATCACACATGCAAGATGGTAAGCACCTCCAACACAACCAATCTTGATGATTCTTGTAAGTGTGGGAGGGCATGAACAAATCCTGTTGGAAAAAAATTGACTAACTAAGGCGTGTATGATCAAGATCTCGAGTACATGTACGATCAAGACATTGAGTGCAACATCAATAATTGACTAACTAAAGACGTGAAAAAAAAATTGATCGACTATATGCATGTGCTTCAAAAGGACACTAGGTACAGTCACTACATTTCAAGTTACCTGCAAATTTTGGTTCTCCACAAATAAATAGCACCATCGTTTGAACCTATAATTAGATTCTGAAGATTTGGCTGGTACAGGACAGACTTAACTGGAGATACAAAAGCTTCAAGTGTATACACACATATCTTCTGTGGCAAATACCATATCTGATTCGGGGGAAAAGAATCAAGCATTGCATTAGAACTGTTATATGAACAATATTATATTAGCATGTCTTGCCATGAGTATGGCAGACCTTGGCAGTCCAATCATCTGACCCTGTAACCAAAAATTCTTGATCATGGCATGTGAAGAAATCCAAGCAGTTCACTTTGCTCGAATGCCCATGAAGAGGATAGTTGTATCCCAAATCAAGACTCCAAACCTACACAACAATCACATATAGGAGGTCATAATCAAAGAAATAAAGGCCACAATCATAAAGCAATACTTGTCTTCATCACGCAAAAATCTAGTGAGAGAGAGAGACAGATACCTTCAAAGTGTATTTTTCGTTGTAAAATGACACTGTAGCAAATGTGTCATTTGGGTTAAATGTGGCATGATATATTTCAGTAATAAATTGATCCTTAAACTCAAATGTCTGCATGCACTCCCAGTCCCAAAGCTTCATGTGTAGATAACCCACTGATAGCACATACGGCTTGGTTGGATGAACGGCTAGTGAGTACAGACGGCTAAAGCCATTGGTAAAAACTCTCACATTTGTGACCTTTCGCTTGTTTTCATAGTCATACACATGGAGATAACCATCTTCTGTGCCAGCAACAATCCATTGCTTTCGTTCAATAAATCTAACGCACCTAACTGCAATGAGACAAGATAACAACTTATGAGAATGGCACCTTGCATGATGGAAGTACTATTAACAAAAGTCCAAAATCATGCCCTTTGTCGCTGGGAGTTTAAGCGAATCCACTTTTCTCTATTGATAGAAACAAATTACTGTGTTAGTCAATGCAGACCAAAGCATGATATATATATTAGTGCTGAGAGGCATCAATATTCTTTATCGGGAAAAGGACAACACTGTTACATGCCTGTGTCTGATGGTCCCAAAAGCCAACATGCCCATTCTCTTCTCCTATAATTATACTGCCAGAAAACAATTAATGAATTATCCAAAGCATATAGTGCAATATGTCACGAAGAGAAGTCTATTTTTGGTCGACCCTTAACTCCCAACCAAACAACTTAGAGCATCTCTAGCCATTCCTCCACCCTTTAATCCCCCATGCTTTAGTTCCCCATTTTTTGATGGATTAAACTTTTGTGCCCCTAGCTCTTTCCCCCAAAATTTTCTTTTGCAGTTTTTCCTAATGTTTGCATACAAAGTCCATTTCAACATATATTTTCACAACATATTAATTTGAAACTTGAGAGTTCAAATACCTATCAAAATTACTGTTTTCAAATTTAAGTATTCAAATTCAAACACAACATATGGTCCAAATGAACTAATAATCCAAATAAAGCATGATAAAAGCACAAGAATGAAGTTCTATGAAGTTGACTATGGTACTCAACAAAATCTTCTTGAAGTTGGTTGTGAGTTTCTTAGTTCTCGACCCTTTGGTATACTTCGGGGAATGCTTGGATCCTATTTGGGTGATGTTCTGGCTCCATCATGGCCCCATTATAGAGGAACCACAAGTTCTCTGGGTCCTCTCTCTCATCCTTGATGATCACAAAGATAACACATGTTGCCTTGACCTTGACATAGTCTCTGAGGCTTCCAATACTCAGGAGGGCAACGGATAATCGGGAAGCAATCTTTAAGCATACCGAAAGCGCTCTCAACGTCCTTTCTAGCAGATTCTTGGCACGCGGTAGAGTGAGATCTCTTGTTCCCTAAGGATGCAGGATTGTTTTCACAAATGTGGTCTGTGGAGAATAGATACCACCAGCAAGGTAGTTCTCCGTGTTATACTCATGGCCATTGACAACATAGTTGTAAGGTGGAGCATCACCGGCAACAAGCTCTACAAAAAGAGATCTCTTCAGGATATTAAGATCGTTGTGAGAGCCAAGAATCTCAAAGTATGAATGTCAAATCCACTAACAATTCTTCCATATAAAATTCATGCAGTCAATGGATCCAAGCATCCCTGGTCAACCTCTCTCTTCACTTCTTGTCAAAAGCATCTCGGTATCTTCATCGGTGGTTGCCCTCATGTAGGGATGAAAATGAAGTGAAAACTTTCCGCTTTTTTGACAAAAAGTGAAACAGAGAGGAAATACGGAAGTGGAAACGGAAATTTGCAAAACCGAAATGGGAAGACAACTTTGTACACGAGAACGGAGACAAAAACGGAACAACGTTTTTCGATGAAACATACATGGAAATGGATCAGCTTTACATTTCTACTATGGTCCTTTGGCTGCTTTGTAGCCCAACCATCAAACAACACACAATTACAATGAGAAGAAAGACCTATTGCCCAACTTCTACTTCCCCACAAGAAAGCTAGCCATTATTGTAACTACAATGGAGGCCAGGTCTGAAATTCCCCTTCACACTTCATAGATTAGTTTGTGTTGGTACAATGAGTTGTACTTGTCAGAGGACACCGATACACTATGTGGATTCCCTTATCTAGGGAGCTTGTCCTTCTGATTACCAAAAATGTGTTTTTGTGCTACCAAAGTTGACCGTGCCGCAATCGGACCAAGAAAAAGGGTCAAACCAGACGGTTTTCTAGAGAAGTGGGGTTAGATAGGACGCGTGAGTAGTTGGAAGGGTGTGCCCACGGCCTAGTAACCAACTCTGATGTGCTACTTTGTTGTACCGTACGAGAAAGCAACTTTATTTGACCGTTGTTCTATACTATATTAGCAGATATATTACTCAAGATATATAATTTTATGCGAAAAAATCAGACAATGAACAGCGGTCCAACCTGTGAAAACCTAAACCGATAGGCTCCCCGGTTCGGTTAATAGTCCAATTTTAAACTATGGGTCTGGGTCAGGCTCTCTTCTGTAGGGACGCAAGCGACAGTGAGGTGCCAGGTGGACTAGTCGGTCCTGGACTTGGGAGATGCAGTTGTCGGCGAAGGCCATGGCGAACTATGGTCGTGGCGTGCTGTAGTATCTTTGTTGAAGGCCTTGTCAGTGCAGCCCATGTCTCTCCATGGAGGTGCTCCGGGGGGAACCGTAGATCCGATTTCCCCGGTTAGGACTATGGCGTTGGTCTCTGTCGCATTCCCTCTTGGAGGTGTCATCTCGCAGTTGGTTCCGGCCGGGGAGACATGTAGTTGGTGGTGGTGGTCGTTAGTGCCTCCTGCGGCAATTGCGATGGGGCTGAGCGAGGATGAGGTTGCGGCATGGTTGCGGAACACGACAATTCGTCGTGTTCACTAGGTCACTATGGTAGGTTTGATGCTATGGAGTGGGAGCTAAAGCGGCAAGGTCCAGGCGGTGACGATGGCATGCGATGGGTGGACCAATGAGTGATTCTTTGTGGCACCAACCTGCATATATCCTCTTCGGAGCTTACCCCAGAGCAAACTTTAAGATCGCAGGCTAAACCATTTCACGGCTGGCTCATGCGAACACTACAGCCGCTATAGCCGGCGATAGCGGCCGCTATCCCATTTCGCGGGAACAGTACATGTGCATATTTTTCTCGGGAAACAGGGGATTTTCAGCAGAAAACAGAGGATTTACAGTATAAACTCAAACATAACAAGTATAATAGAGGTCTGCACCAGTTCAACCGAGGTTCTCGATCTGTCACTTATTCACTCACAAGCAAATTAAAGAAGTAGATCAGGGCATCACAAGCCATCATCTAAAGAAAATATTAAGTGACAGATCTTTTGTCTATGTTGAAAACCTAAGCTACAACCAGAACCTGAACCTAAGCTACAACCACGACCATGGCAGTGACCTATGTTCAGATGTCATGGTCGTGGTCGCTGCCTTGCCGTGGTTGCTCCCTTGCCATGGTCGCTGCCTTGCCGCCTTGCCACCTCCCCGTACCTGAATCAGGTTTCCAGCGAAGCGGCAGTCAGCGCCGACCGCAACTGGGAAGAACATCACAGCCGCTGCAACCTTTTTGATGGGAGGGAGAGAAGGGAATGGAGACTGGGACACGATGCTATGTTTACTGGAGGATGTGCTATATATATGTGGTGAGAAATTTGGGCCGTTTCTGGTCTGTTTGGGCCCTTGTGTTTCAGACTTTCAGCCCGTCCCCCGAAACTACAGTGACCACAACAACAAATCATGTTGTTTTCCGCGCGATTTGCACCAGATCGCGTTTTTTGCGTGATTATGTCAAGCGGAGGCTCCTTGCCCGCGATAGCGCCACGATCGCTCAGCTTTTGACCGTGATTTTAAACTTTGACTAGGAGGCAGTGATGCCGTGTCGTCGGCGTCTATGGCTGACTGTTTGGCGGTTCTTCACGTGACACACGCTTCTGGTGTGTTGTGGGCCTCACTGGCGGCCATCAGTGATGGAGTCGGAGTTGCTCTCTTGTGAGGAGTGATGAAGATGGTGCAACAGTACTAGCTTGTGGGTGCCTTCCTTCTCAGGGGTTTGCGCGGCGGCTTTGTCTTGTATACCAGGTCAGTCAGCTATATCATTTTTAGCCCGGAATTCCATAATTAACCAGGCAATTCTCTTTTTGCTTAATTAATGGGTCGTATGGGGCAATTGCCTCCGAGTTGGAAAAGAATATGCTCACTTGCAATATAAATAAATAAAGCATTCATGTGCTCAGTCACAAAATAGAGGTGCCAAGCCGAATGAGACTATGGACTGGCCATTCCTGAGGTAAAATAATTAACATTGGAGATCGTAGTTTCTTTGCATTTTAAATGTCAATCAACATTTTCAGGAAATATCTTGTTAGAGAGGTGCCACATGTATATTCAACAATGTGCATTTATATATTTTTTTATGTAGGGAGGATGCACTCACCACTGCTTGGCCTGGTTTGTATCCAGGGAATACTGGCCTAGATCTTTTACCTTGCATATTATCTGCTTCAACAAAGCTATGGTTAACATATGACTGGAGACCACCTCCATGTTTTATTGCACAGACATTGCAAACGAGAAAGAGAAGATATAATTCATACCTTGATTGTGGGCGGGATTGGCTGCGGAATATATGACCATGTGCGTATGCGTGTAAGCGCAATCCAAACAACCACCACAAAAATACAAGTGAAAACAACACAAAAAGTGAAGTAACATTTATACTAGAATGTAAACCTTTTGGTTTAGGAGAGATCAACGTTTATCTATCCATCTTCCATAATATATATTACAAAGTAGTGGAAAAAAGAATAGCAAATATTAACCATGCTAAAAATTGGCGGTGATTGATGCTCATATTTTATTGCCTTTCCACCTACTCCCTTAATGGAAAGATGGTACATTATTTTTATTAGTTGTTAAGTTTTCAAAGTATACAGTGGGCCTTTTACTATGTCAATGGTAACATATAAGATTATGCAAGAACATACATACAACAACTTACAAAACTAATCGTGCAAATGTGTAACATCATATTTATACTGATATAGTAACAGTTATACCTCATACGTCGATGTTGTGGTGTGTTGTGGTGGAGTATAAAGTGCTTTTAGTTCCACCTCCTGCACTGCATTCCCCATCTCTTGAAAATACTTGTCTGGTTGGCTTTGGAAAGTCTTTATATGCTCATAACCCCCTAATATTAGCGAAGCACCGTGGAGGATCACATCTGTGATCCACTTTCGTGGTAACTCTTCTTTTTCTTGTGTTGTCACGATCAGAGTGTAAGGGGTGTTAGGCATCACAACACCATACAATGGCAGCCTTAGGAAGGAGGACGCCCCACCCTTGTCCATAAGCCTGAATGCTATGCATTTATCAGTGCTATTTGTTAGCTGAAGCGGGCACGTGATAACCTTGTTGGGCTCGAATGGGAAGCGAAGCGCTGACGGGTGAAGGACGAGAAGCTTGTTGGGCCCACCTACTGGGATTACATGTGTGCTACATTCTGTTGATAAAAGTCTATCAATTATATGTTTCATACTTTCTGGTCTGTTGGCTGGTTTTAAGTCTGTGCACTCGATCCCAATCTCAGCACATACTCGTATTTGATCCCACCACAATATATCTGACTTATAACTCCAACTTTCACGTACCTAGGATAATTCCAATCATGAATACATTATCAAATGGATCAACCTTTTTTAATGGAAACTCAACTTTAATGCAAAAGATCATTATGTTAAAACTTGACTTGGAAAGGCGACGTATAGAAATTTTCTTACATCTGCGATACTTTCACACCTCTTCTTTCCAGTCAACATCTCCATAATAATAACACCAAGACTATACACGTCAAATTTGTGTGTGATTTCACCCTCATGGAATTCTGGTGCCAGGTATCCCCTGAAAGTACATATAGTCTGATCAATTAGTTATATGTTGAGAGACTGCAATATAAAATTGCATTATGGCTGAAATAGTCTAAGATATAGCTTCCAACGGGCTTTAGATGGCTTACAATGTTCCGCCCACATTCTTAGTAATCACACGTGTTTGGTCTTCCTCAAAACACCTTGATAGTCCGAAGTCAGTAATTTTTGGCATCATATCTTCATCCAATAATATATTCCCGGGTTTTAGATCCAAGTGCATGATATTGTTTTGGTGAAGATAATTTAGCCCTTCGCATATGCCTTTTATTACATGGAAGCGCTTTACCCATTCAAGTCCTCCAGATGAATCTACAAATGGGAGATGAGAGATGGGAATTAATTTATTATATATTTGAGACTGTTCCTTAATTTTTTAAAGAAGAAATATTAGATTACACGGTAAATTATTTCAGCTATATATGCTTGAGTAGGTTGAACCAAGCAATATCCATTGCAAAAGATTAAAAGGTAAACATGAATCAACCTGTAATATAATGATCAAGACTTCCCCTGGGCAGATACTCGAAGCAGAGCAGTCTTTGTTGTACATCTGCCATAACCATTTTCCCATTGTAGCTTCCCATATTCCCTTGGGTGTCAGCACAATATCCCAGAAATCGGACAATGTTTTTGTGCTTCACTTTCATTAGACATTCCACCTCTCGGTGGAATTGTTCCTCATACATGTACGTATTTGACAGCCTCTTTACAGCGAGAACGCCATTATCAAGTATTGCCTGCAGCAGGGAGATCATACAAGATAAACTTTGAGTTCCCACTTCAGATGAAAATTGATCGAAGTTGTCAGAAGAAGAGTGCGGGCAGCACGTGAGAGTTCTTAATCCTACCTTATAAACCACCGCACAGCCACCTCTTCCAATTATCAACTCGTCAGAAAAATAATCTGTGATTTTCTCCAAGAGAGGGAATGGCAGAGCCATTGGCTCTGCATCTTCATCATGTAGCATATACTCGAGGTCAGTTTGAGTTATACCACCTCGGCGATCCATTAACTAGGCACCGGGGCCAGTTATATATACCAACTTAGTTGCCTGTCTTGTAACAAGAGGGCACGCGTTATCATTGAGGCCACTAGTCCAAATTACTGGACGAATCATTAGTTTGCAAAAAAATCGATTCGATTACAAGAGTCCAGAGTCCTGATATGAATATGGATGCGTACCAGTAAAGTAATATAACACAAATTTACCTCTATAATTGTTGCTTGCTGCCGGACGCGCAAGAGGGATCTTCTCCTGCCTGCCTGACTGCCTGCCTGTCGGAATCGGAGAAGGGAAAGATGCGATGAACCGCTGCTCAACTAAGCCACTGCACCGAGTGGTCCGCTACGTCGCCTCCTCCCTCCGTTCCGGATAGCAGGCTCCCAGATCTACTCTGCTTTGGCGAGAGACAAGGGGAGCAGGGAGTGGCGGCTGGCTAGGGGGACTGAGGTGGGGAGAAGAGGATTGGAACGAGCTGGTAGTAGATATAGGTCACGGGATGGAGAATAGAAGATGATGGGCTTTCGGCCTCGGACCGTATGAACAGCGATCCATCTCTCCATCTCGGACCATATGAACAGCCACCCATCTCTCCCTGTTTTTCCAATTTCCCTTGTTGCAAAACATAGCGACATCAGTTAGACAAATTGCGGGCAGGCAACATCAATCAGCAACAGTATCAGCACTGGCTGCTCGAGGATGAAAGGAAATTCCTCAGGAAGAACAGTAGTATGGCCGCAACGACCCTGCCACTAAATTTCCCCATTTTCCCTTCTACTATGTTTCTTTTTTGGGGTATATATAATTTAAAAATTATTGATAAACTTTTTCCCTCATAAAATTGGTCAAACTTTGTAATGGTCCAATTACGACAAAATTTACGTACGCAGTATTTTAGAGTGGAGACTGTTGCAATTAAACACGACAGTACTAGTGTCCTGTCCGGTTGCATGCATGTCTATGTATGTGTCCTTGTAGGATTCTAACCATCATCACACCGAGTAGGACTATGATAGCGACTGTTTAGCTGCTATATATTATGTACCTATATATACCCCCTGTAAACTGGTAACAACCGTGAGTTGTCAAAGCAACAAAAAAGTACTGGATGTAGTACACGAGACAGAAAAGAATCGATCTGGATTAGCTACCAAGGCTAGCTTTGCACTGCGGTGCACTGTTTTTCTCGGCGTAAAGTATTTTCGTCAAGTTCGCCAGCGAGCTTCGTTCGTCGTCAGTCGTATCGTCGTCACTGGAAGTACTCAGCGTCGGGACTGGGCCAACACATACTATTGTCCAACTTGCTTGGAAGAGTACACTAGTGAAATCCATGGAGGGAGTTGCATGTCGAGCTCGGCAGAAGTCCTCGAAAACCATGATGTATCAACGACATTTTTTCGCTCGGTTGAAAGTTACCTTGATGTTGGTACGTAAGTTATCGGGTGCGCAATGTGTATATTATCATATGCTATTTACACAAAAAATTATTGAGAGTATGTTTTCAACAAAATAAAATTCCGGGTCAAAAGAAGCTATCACGGTGTTTGTATGTATGTTATCAGGTTAGTGGTATGTAAATTATCATGTTTTTTACAGAGAAAATTACCGGAATATGTTTCAAAACAAACTCGCAAGAAAAGGTTGGGCGTGCGAGAAGCGGATCGGGCAGCAAGCGAGTCTTTCAGACCTGACACTATATCCAAATCGTTCGGAAGTTACATATATCAATGAAGAAAAAGTTCATGTTTTGAAAATATTTCACAAATTTTAGTAAGTAAAATAAAATGAAAAAATAAAAACCAGAAGGAAAATGGGACAAACAAAAACAACAAATTTAAAACCATAAAATTTTAAAAAGTTTTCATGTTTCGAAAGATGTTAGAAAATTGTTCATGTTTCGAAGTTTTGTTCAAATTTTAAAAAATGATTGGTGAAATTTCCTTCAAAAATTCAAAAACTTTTTCGTATTTCAAAAATTTTCATATTTTTAATAAAAGTTTCAAATTTCTTCAGAAAACTTTTTCAAATAGTATATATATAGGGAAAATCCATCCTACCACCCGGTGGTAGTTACCCCACATATCTCATATACTACCATGTAGTACTATATATACTATTTAATTATTATAAATATGTTCATATACTATATCTAAGATATTTCAAAGCAAGTTACATGAAAAAAATTGTATATGAGCCCATAGTTTTTGTTATATATGTGAAATACGTACAGAAAAAAAGAGCATACTCAAAACATGGTACATACTACCTAAAAATTAGTATATATACTACCTAATCATTGTTATATACTACATACTACGCGTGCATACTCTTGGTTTCGATAGATAATACATACAACATACAAAATGCAAGTGTTGGTAACTATCACTGCTTGTAAGAAACATTTGTCATATATATATATATATATATATATATATATATATATATATAGAGAGAGAGAGAGAGAGAGAGAGAGAGAGAGAGACACAAACGTTGTTCCGTTTTCTTATAAATTTCACGCTAGAAAAAACCACAAGCAGTGGTGGGGTGAGGTCTTGGCTTAATGGGCCTTCACATACAAGGTCTCGCGCCATACTTTCAAAAAAGGCCATCCTCCCCTTTAGTATGAAGGGGTGTAGTGTAATCTCAGTCATCGATGGATTTACGGGGGGTGAACTGAAGCAGAAGTGATCACTGTTTATTTAAGCACCAGTGCTTATTTATGCAAGGTACATGCTTAATTAGGCATCTCTTCAGTAGAAATAAGCAATGTTGCTTCAGAAACCCGGTTTAATTTTTTAAGCATGTACCATATAGGGCCTGAGGATGAGTCAATTGATCCTTGAGAGCCTGGGAGCATGCAAAGCTGCTGAATATGTAGTAGTAGATACTCAAAGACATGAGCTTCATACATAAGTGTACGTATAGTTTGTTTGAGCCTAGCTACCTCATATGCATCAGTGAAATGTCGTAGTACGTAGCATAATACGAGCTATATGTTTCCTGTCTGGTGAGCTAATCCCTTGCTAGCATCAGCAGCAGCGCATCCTTCATTCACAGTTGCTGGGTCCAACTCATCCTCATCTATGACAATCACATTGGCTTCCTCTGTTTGTGCTGCTGGAGCAAGTGCTGCAGCAGGCTCAGCATCACCATCTATACCCAGGTCAAAAGTTGGTGCATCGCAGTACCCGTCACCATGAGAGTTGTACGAGTTTGATTTGCGTATGGGTTGAAGGCCCAGGGCATCTCCTTGCGGCACATTCACTGGTGCATCCTTCATTGACTTGGTTCGCAATAATGTTCTAGTTGGTGGCCTAGGAGGCTTGCACCTGCTTACAATGTTGAACACCTCCTCTTGTATTAATGTGTGCTGAAAGTCAGCTCTTGGTGATGCAGGCTTGCTTAGCTGCTGTGTGTTAGCTCTTGGAGATGAAAGTTTGGCAGATTGATAACCTCCTTCCGTGTTTGGCATTGAAGTATCTCTATGAGTTGGCACCTTGGGGCTTGCAGTTGCAGGGGTGGCTTCTTGAGCAACAGTAGTAGTTTTGATTGTGACCCCACTGCTAATTGACACTTCAATTGGTACAGTAGTATCTGCAGTTGGCATCTTTCCATCCTAAGTTGGCAGCAATCTAGCTGAATTTGGCACTCCCACATCAATGGTTGTGACACGTTGTTCTATCTCGTGTCTGAACCGCACACCTTTTATGCCATGTTCCCCCTTTGTGCCCTTGGAAAACTTGACAATCTTTTGCTGCTTAGCTGGTTTAGGTAGACCTGTTGACAGAGGAGTCTTCCCCTTGATTTGCTGAACTCCTGTGATGGTTGTAGGCTTAACATGCATTGTTGTCCCCTGTTGAGTGGTGGTTGGCTCTCTGCTCACTACAGTTGGCACCATAGCTTCCTTCTCCACATTTGTTTCACCATCTGCCCTCAGTATCTATTGCTTGGTTTGAGGCATTTTAGATTCTTCGTCATTGAAACTGCCTTGCGCTTCTGGACCACACGATGGTTTGCCAGGGATGCTGCCTTGCTCTTGCTGGAGCTTACATCTCGAATGCTCTTCAAATATTCCTTGTATTTTGCCTTCGAATGAATCTAGTCAAAACCCTTCTATGCTTCCTCCATGTCAACTTGATTCTTTTCAGCCTCACTTAATAAGAACAACTTCTGATCAATGGCAAATTTGATGTTCTGACACATCTCTTGGTGATGAAAGTCTGGCACGGGGAAAGTGGTTGGGAAAGCTGGTTTCAAGGTGCACAGCTTGAACATATCAATGCTCCCCTGAGACTCTGCTTCATCATTTTTCTTTGACTTCGGAAAATGCTCATCTTTCCAGCAAGTTTTATCCATCCACATCTCTAGTGTGCTCTTGCTGCTCATTGAGTTGCTGCTACTGCTAGGGTTGATAGTGCTGCTAGTCCCCCTATTTGTGTTGCTGCATATACCCCAGAACCAAGGCCCTTGTCATCATCGTCATCGTTGCTGTCACTGTCTCCATTGGACCCCCCTTTATTATCACGATCAACATCCTTGTCTTCTTCCTCATCATCTCCTTCCACCTCACTGCCGTCAACTGCTGCACGTTTTTCTCCATCCCCCTCTTTGGCCTCCTCTTCTTCTTCCTCCTCCTCTGCTTCATTATCTTCTTCTTTGTCCTCCTCCTCTCCTTTCTCCTCTTCTTCTTTGTCCTCCTCGTCTCCTTTCTCCTCTTCCTCCTCCTCCTCCTCCACATCTTCTTCTTTGTCATCATCATCTTTGTCCTCCTCCTCTGATTCATCCTCATCTGTGTCCTTGTCATCTTCAACATCTTGCGCTGCTTCCATTTCATCATCTTCTTCTGACTCCTCCTCAACAAACTCTTCTTCTTCTTGTATAGGTGAAACCCGTCTCTTTCATTTTGGAGATCAGCGTGACATGCGGGTTCCCGTTGATGGTTGTTGTACGTAGGGATCAATATCCGGCTCCTCGTCATCGATCTTGGCAACTGCTTCAATGAATGTGCTAACCTGTTCAGTTACTGTCTTGCACAGGTCATTAACCACTTTGGCAATCTTTGCCTTCTTTTGCATCAGCACAAAAAAAGATTCAGTACTGATTCAATTAGAAAACATTGTAAAAAGAAAATGTTGTTAACTGATCCAAACTCCTTTATGCAAAGACTTGCCTATGGATTGTAGGCTAGTGGTAACTTGGATGCCACAAATGCTTCAGCTTGCAAAAGACCACCAAACAGTGGTGTCTGCTCCTTGCCCATATACTCCTCTTTTAGCTGATGTGAAAAAGAGAAATAGAAAAGAACAAGGTTATCAAACAGATTTTGTGTTGAATGAAAACCAATTGTTATAACATGTGCAACTATAACAAAATGCTGGGCAGACTGAATTGTACATATATGCAACTGCACAAACCAAAAAATCTGTGCAACCCACAGGACACAAAAAAATGTTTCTGCCAAGTGATGTCAAACATCTGTGCAACAATATAAATAAAACTGTGCAACTTGAAACAGATGATGTGCCAATTAAAAATGAACATGTGTGTAGATGCCAGATAAAAGCTACAAGCTAGACAACTACAGACATTGTTGTGCCAATTGATCACAATGTTTGTGAAACTACCAAAAAGTGTCGAAAGCTGATCTCAAAAGCATATTTGCAGCTACCAAGGAATTAAAAAGTGATCAGACATGAATAGAACATAAAAAGAGCCCCTGTTGAAAAAAAAACAAAGAAAACTCACTTGTAATTTGCCGAACACACCAGGAGAGATCGAGTCCTTCTTGATCACCTTGGCAATTAGGCTACTATCCCATGCATTTGCTCGTATGGCAAAGTTGCTTACTAGGATATCATGAACGAGCGCATCAAAGTATAGGATCTGCAGTTATTATGAGGAGTATTTCAGAAACTATAATTGCGGAAAGAAGAAAAACACATGGAAGTGCTCGTTTTCACTCACCATCAAGTGATACAAGCAGCAGCAAACGGTTTGCTTCTCCTGGTCCATGTTCCGGAAAGCTTCATTTATGTGTTCTGCTACAAAGAGGCAGATGTTTGTGTTCTTCAGCATTTCATGATCTAGCACAAGTCCGTAGCACTTTGGGCTCAGCTTCAGGGCCGTGGTTGGTGCTACAAAAGTGTTGAATGCAACCGCAAGCCAGGCCATAAAGAATGTGTCATCTGTTTTTCCTGCCATATCCTTAATCATCTTGCACGATGAAGCTTTGAGAAATTATTGACCCAGTTAAATCAGATGACCTAATTCTAATTGGAGACAATAATTAAATGTGGGCTTTTAAAATTAAAATTAGGGAGCTTAGTGTTATGTTAGTTTTATAGAGGATTGCCTTTCATACCCCGTCTCCTCCATAGTGCCGCGTTGATCAAGTACATGCGCGGGTGCACGGGAACGGCCAGGGTTACCCGCCTCTTCCAAACTGACCTGACCTTACCTCGCCCGCCTCTTCCAACTGACCTGACCTTACCTTGCTCTCTCTCTTCTCTTCTGCTGGAGCAGACACGGCGCACTACTGCTGTTCGACGGAATGTTGCAAAGGATCCCGTCCACAGGAACTCCATGTCGATGGATTTGTTGTTGCAGCTCTTTCTCTCCCTCTCATAGCTAGAGGTAAAAGAAGAAGGAGCACAGTAAACTGGAGTTTCACCCGGCTTCACAACCCCGTTATTATTCCCAAAGCACCAATGCACTGCTCAATAAACACACACAGGCAGCCGTGACTTTGTAGTCCAACAGCGACGCAGCCCTCACGTTTCCTAGCTAGCTCTCCGCTGTATGCAAACAAGCAAACCGGCCACGCGCACGGCGCGGCGCGGCCAGCTCCACCAGTCGCCGCTAACAGCCTGCTGACCATCTAGCTAATTAACTCATGCCGCTGACCATCACGCCACACACATACAACTGCTACGAGTAGACACACTACACATGCACGCACGCACACTTTGCCACGGCTTCCTCTGCGTCCTGCGCGTCCCGCACGCACCTGACACGCCCGACAAGCCCGACATTACTAGTACGTCCCGCACGTCCCGCGCGCACCTGACGCGCCCGACAAGCCCAACACCACCAGTGCGTCCCACACGTCCCGCGCGAATCCGTCGCACCCGACGAGCCCGACCACACACGCCTACACCGTGGCCCCGCCGCGCCTGACATACCCAGCGCGCGTCAATACACGCGCCTGACGTGTCTGACACTAGCGCCGTGGCTTATTCCGGCCAACATGATTGGCCGTCTTCGGCCACTCTCCTCCCTGCGCCGCACACGCTACTTTCTCTGCGCCGGCCAATGCTCGGTACTTGCAGTGGCCAATGCTCAAAACTAGTGGCTGGGGCGCCACCTGGTGGCGCCTCTTAAGGCGGGATTGTGCGCACTAATCAAGCCATCGTAGCCGTGTTTGTTAACGTGACTATATGACAATAGGCTCAGTTTAGTGAGAAGACAAGCAGTGCAGATGATACAACAACAATTGAAATACACATAAACTTTCAATTGGCAAGCATAGTAAATCTAATTTCAGCATCGGAAACCTGGAAAGACAACATGAGTACATTGACATATAGCAGAAATAAACTCACAATGGAGATTCATCTCACAACTTAATACAAGTACTACAAAATCATATGTCCATATCATAGCATAATGAATGTGCACAAACATATATTCATCTACAGACAGGTGGCATGCAACAACTGAAGGAAATATGCCCTAGAGGCAATAATAAAGTTATTATTTATTTCCTTATATCATGATAAATGTTTATTATTCATGCTAGAATTGTATTAACCGGAAACATAATACATGTGTGAATACATAGACAAACATAGTGTCACTAGTATGTCTCTACTTGACTAGCTCGTTTATCAAAGATGGCTATGTTTCCTAGCCATGGACAAAAGAGTTGTCATTTGATTAACGGGATCACATCATTAGAAGAATGATGTGATTGACTTGACCAATTCCGTTAGCCTAGCACTTGATCATTTAGTATGTTGCTATTGATTTCTTCATGACTTATACAATGTTCCTACAACTATGAGATTATGCAACTCCCGTTTACTGGAGGAACACTTTGTGTGCTACCAAACGTCACAACATAACTGGGTGATTATAAAGGTGCTCGACAGGTGTCTCCGAAGGTACATGTTGGGTTGGCGTATTTCGAGATTAGGTTTTGTCACTCCGATTGTCGGAGAGGTATCTCTGGGCCCTCTCGGTAATACACATCACTTAAGCCTTGCAAGCATTGTAACTAATGAGTTAGTTACGGGATGAAGTATTACTTAACGAGTAAAGAGACTTGCCGGTAACGAGATTGAACTAGGTATTGGATACCGACGATCGAATCTCAGGCAAGTAACATACCGATGACAAAGGGAACAACGTATGTTGTTATGCGGTTTGACCGATAAAGATCTTCGTAGAATATGTAGGAACCTATATGGGCATCCAGGTCCCGCTATTGGTTATTTACCAAGAATGGTTCTAGGTCATGTCTACATAGTTCTCGAACCCGTAGGGTCTGCACGCTTAAGGTTTCGATGACAGTTTTATTATGAGTTTATGAGTTTTGATGTACCGAAGGAGTTCGGAGTCCCGGATGAGATTGGGGACATGACGAGGAGTCTCGAAATGGTCGAGACGTAAAGATCGATATATTGGACGACTATATTCGGAGTTCGGAAAGGTTCCGAGTGATTCGGGTATTTTCGGGGGTACCGGGGAGTTACGGGAATACGAGGAAGAAACATTGGGCCTCATGGGCCAAGTGGTGGAAGAGAGGAGGAAGGGCGCGCGGCCCCCCTAGCCCAAACCGAATTGGACTAGGGGGCCGGCCCCCCTTTCCTTCTTCTCCTCCCTCTCCTTCCTTCTCCTTCTCCTCCCCTTCCTTCCCTTCTCCTAGTAGGACTTGGAAAGAGGGGGGAATCCTACTTGGAGTAGGATAGCCCCCCTTGGGCGCGCCTCCTCTCCTTGGCCGGCCCCCTCCCCCTTGCTCCTTTATATACGGGGGCAGGGGGACACCCCATGACACACAAGTTGATCTACGGATCGTTCCTTAGCCGTGTGCGGTGCCCCCCTCCACCATATTCCACCTCGGTCATATCGTCGCAGAGTTTAGGCGAAGCCCTGCACCGGTAGAACATCATCATCGTCACCACGCCGTCATGCTGGCGGAACTCATCTCCGAAACTCGGCTGGATCGGAGGCCGGAGATCGTCATCGAGCCGAACGTGTGCTGAACTCGGAGGCCCCGTACGTTCGGTGCTTGGATCGGTCGGATCGTGAAGACGTACGACTACATCAACCGCGTTATGCTAAACGCTTCCGCTTACGATCTACGAGGGTATGTGGACGAACACTCTCCCCTCTCGTTGCTATGCCATCACCATGATATTGCGTGTGCGTAGGAAATTTTTTGAAATTACTACGTTCCCCAACAGTGGTATCAGAGCCTAGGTTTTATGCGTTGATGTTATATGCACGAGTAGAACACAAGTGAGTTGTGGGCGATACAAGTCATACTGCTTACCAGCATGTCATACTTTGGTTCGGCGGTATTGTGAGATGAAGCGGCCCGGACCGACATTACGCGTACGCTTACGCGAGACTGGTTTCACCGTTACGAGCACTCGTGCTTAAAGGTGGCTGGCGGGTGTCTGTCTCTCTCACTTTAGCTGAATCGAGTGTGGCTACGCCCGGTCCTTGCGAAGGTTAAAACAACACTAACTTGACGAACTATCATTGTGGTTTTGATGCGTAGGTAAGAACGGTTCTTGCTAAGCCCGTAGTAGCCACGTAAAATTTGCAACAACAAAGTAGAGGACGTCTAACTTGTTTTTGCAGGGCATGTTGTGATGTGATATGGTCAAGATGTGATGCTATATTTTATTGTATGAGATGATCATGTTTTGTAAGCGAAGTTATCGGCAACTGGCAGGAGCCATATGGTTGTCGCTTTATTGTATGAAATGCAAACGCCCTGTAATTGGTTTACTTTATCACTAAGTGGTAGCGATAGTCGTAGAAGCAATAGATGCGTAACAACAACGATGCTACGATGGAGATCAAGGTGTCGCGCCGGTGACGATGGTGATCACGACGGTGCTTTGAAGATGGAGATCACAAGCACAAGATGATGGCCATATCATATCACTTATATTGATTGCATGTGATGTTTATCCTTTATGCATCTTATCTTGCTTTGATTGACGATAGCATTTTAAGATAATCTCTCACTAATTATCAAGAAGTGTTCTCCCTGAGTATGTACCGTTGCGAAAGTTCTTCGTGCTGAGACACCACGTGATGATCGGGTGTGATAGGCTCTACGTTCAAATACAACGGGTGCAAAACAGTTGCACACGCGGAATACTCAGGTTAAACTTGACGAGCCTAGCATATACAGATATGGCCTCGGAACACGGAGACCGAAAGGTCGAGCGTGAATCATATAGTAGATATGATCAACATAGTGATGTTCATCATTGATAACTACTCCATCTCACGTGATGATCGGACATGGTTTAGTTGATTTGGATCACGTGATCACTTAGATGACTAGAGAGATGTCTGTCTAAGTGGGAGTTCTTAAGTAATATGATTAATTGAACTTAAATTTATCATGAACTTAGTCCTGGTAGTATTTGCAAATTATGTTGTAGATCGATTACTCGCGTTGATGCTTTCATATGTTTATTTTTGACATGTTCCTTGAGAATACTGTGTTGAAAGATGTTAGTAGTAATTATGCGGATTGGATCCGTGATCTGAGGTTTATCCTCATTGCTGCACAGAAGAATTATGCCCTTAATGCACCGCTAGGTGACAGACCTATTGCAGGAGCAGATGCAGACGTTATGAACGTTTGGCTAGCTCAATATGATGACTACTTGATAGTTTAGTGCACCATGCTTAACAGCTTAGAATCGGCATTTCAAAGACGTTTTGAACGTCATGGACCATATGAGATGTTCCAG
Organism: Triticum timopheevii; assembly: GCA_963921465.1. NCBI lineage: Eukaryota > Viridiplantae > Streptophyta > Magnoliopsida > Poales > Poaceae > Triticum > Triticum timopheevii. The sequence goes on from OY997274.1 coordinate 687,959,343, forward strand.
GAGTTGAAGTTAATATTTCAAGCAAATATCCGAGTTGAGAGATATGAAGTCTCCAACAAGTTCTATAGCTAAAAGATGGAGGAGAATCGCTCAACTAGTGAGCATGTGCTCAGATTGTCTGGGTACTTCAATCGCTTGAATCAAGTGGGAGTTAATCTTCCAGATAAGATAGTGATTGACAGAATTCTCTATCACCATCACTAAGTTACTAGAACTTCGTGATGAACTATAGTATGCAAGGGATGACGAAAACGATTCCCGAGCTCTTCGTGATGTTGAAATCGACGAAGGTAGAAATGAAGAAAGAGCATCAAGTGTTGATGATTGACAAGACCACTAGTTTCAAGAAAAGGGCAAAGGGAAAGAAAGGGAACTTCAAGTAGAATGACAAGCAAGTTGTCACTTCCGCGAAGAAGCCCAAAGCTAGACCAAAGCCTGAAACTGAGTGCTTACACTGCAAAGGAAATGGTCACTGGAAGCGGAAATGCCTTGAATATTTGGTGGATAAGAAGGATGGCAAAGTGAACAAGGGTATATTTGATATACAGATTATTGATGTGTGCCTTACTAGTGTTTATAGTAGCCCTTGAGTATTTGATACTTGTTCAGTTGCTAAGATTAGTAACTCGAAACAGGAGTTATAGAATAAACAGAGACTAGTTGAAGGGTGAAGTGAAGACGGGTGTTGGAAGTAGTTCCAAGATTGATATGATCATCATCGCACACTCCCTGCACTTTCGGGATTAGTGTTAAACCTAAATAAATGTTATTTAGCCTTTGCGTTGAGCATGAATATGATTTGATCATGTTTATTGCAACACGGTTATTCATTTAAAGTCAGAGAATAATTGTTGTTCTGTTTACATGAATAAAACCTTCGATGGTCATACACCCAATGAAAATATTTTGTTGGATCTCGATCTTAGTGATACACATATTCATAATATTGATGCCAAAAGATTCAAAGTTAATAATTATACTGCAACTTATTTGTGGCACTACCGTTTGGGTCATATCGGTGTAAAGCGCATGAAGAAACTCCATAAAGATGGATTTTCGGAATCACTTGGTTATGAATCATTTGATTCTTGCGAACCGTGCCTTTTGGGCAAGATGACTAAAAACTCCGTTCTTCGGAACAATGGAATGAGCTACTGATTTGTTGGAAATAATACATACCGATGTATGCAGACCAATGAGTATGAAGGCTCGTGGCAAGTATCGTTATTTTCTGACCTTCACAAGATGATTTAAGCAGATATGGGTATATCTACTTGATGAAACATAAGTCTGAAATAGTTGAAAGGTTCAAAGAATTTCAGAGTGAAGTGGAAAAATCATCGTAACAAGAAAATAAAGTTTCTGCGATCTGATCGCGGAGACGAATATTTGAGTTACGAGTTTGGTCTTCAATTAAAACAATGTGGAATAGTTTCACAGCTCACGCCACCTGGAACACCATAACGTTATGGTGTGTCCGAACGTCGTAACCGCACTTTATTGGATATGGTGCGATCTATGATGTCTCTTACTAATTTACCACTATCGTTTTGGGGTTATGCATTAGAGACAGCTGCATTCACGTTTAAAAAAAGGGCACCATCAAAATCCGTTGAGACGACACCATATGAACTGTGGTTTAGCAAGAAACCCAAGCTGTCGTTTCTTAAAGTTTGGGGTTGCGATGCTTATGTGAAAAAGTTTCATCCTGATAAGCTCAAACCCAAATCGGAGAAGTGCGTCTTCATAGAATACCCAAAGGAAACTGTTGGGTACACCTTCTATCACAGATCCGAAGGCAAGATATTCATTGCTAAAAATGGATCCTTTCTAGAGAAGGAGTTTCTCTCGAAAGAAGTGAGTGGGAGGAAAGTAGAACTTGATGGAATAACTGTATTTGCTCCCTTATTGGAAAGTAGTTCATCACAAGAACCGGTTCATGTGACAACTACACCAATTAGTGAGGAAGCTAATGATATTGATCATGAAACTTCAGATCAAGTTTCTACTGAACCTCGTAGGTCCACCAGAGTAAGATCCGCACCAGAGTGGTACGGTAATCCTATTCTGGAAGTCATGTTACTTGACCATGATGAACCTACGAACTATGAGGAAGCGATGATGAGCCCAGATTCCGCAAAATGGCTAGAGGCCATGAAATCTGAGATGAGATCCATGTATGAGAACAAAGTATGGACTTTGGTTGACTTGCCCGATGATCGGCACACCATTGAGAATAAATGGATCTTTAAGAAGAAGACTGACGCTGATGGTAATGTAACTGTCTATAAAGCTCGACTTGTTGCAAAAGGTTTTCGACAAGTTCAAGGGGTTGACTACGATGAGACTTTCTCACCCGTAGCGATGCTTAAGTCTGTCTGAATCATGTTAGCTATTGCTGCATTTCATGATTATGAAATTTGGCAAAAGGATGTCAAAACTGCATTCCTTAATGGATTTATTAAAGAAGAGTTGTATATGATGCAACCAGAAGGTTTGTTAAATCCTAAAGATGCTAACAAAGTGTGCAAGCTCCAGCAATCCATCAATGGACTGGTGCGAGCATCTCGGAGTTGGAATATACGCTTTGATGAGTTGATCAAAGCATATGGTTTTATACAGACTTTTGGAAAGGCCTGTATTTACAAGAAAATGAGTGGGAGCACTACAGCATTTCTGATAAGTATATGTGAATGACATATTGTTGATTGGAAATAATGTAGAATTATTCTGCAAAGCATAAAGGAGTGTTTTAAAGGAGTTCTTTAAAAAAAGACCTCAGTAAAAGCTACTTACATATTGAGTATCTAGATCTATTGAGTTAGATCAAGACGCTTGATAAGATTTTCATTGAGTACATACCTTGGCAAGATTTTGAAATAGTTCAAGATGGAACAGTCAAAGAAAGAGTTCTTGCCTGTGTTGCAAAGGTGTGAAATTGAGTAAGACTCAAATCCCGACCACGGCAGAAAATAGAAAAGAGAATGAAAGTCATTCCCTATGCCTCAGTCATAGGTTCTATAAAGTATGCTATGTTATGTACCATACCTATTGTATACCTTGCTCTGAATTTGGCAAGGGAGTACAATAGTGATCTAAGAGTAGATCACTGGACATTGGTCAAGAATATCCTTAGTGAGGACTAAGGAAATATTTCTTGATTATGGAGGTGATAAAAGAGCCCGTCGTAAAGAGTTACATCGGTACAAGCTTTCACACCGATCCAGATGACTCTAAGTCTCAATCTGGATACATATTGAAAGTGGGAGCAATTAACTAGAGTAGCTCCGCGCAGAGCATTGTAGACATAGAATATTTGCAAAGTACATACGGCTCTGAATGTGACAGACCCATTGACTAAGCTTCTCTCACGAGCAAAACATGATCACACCTTAGTACTCTTTGGGTGTTAATCACATAGCAATGTGAACTAGATTATTGACTCTAGTAAACCCTTTGGGTGTTGGTCACATAACAATGTGAACAATGGGTGTTAATCATATACAAATATGAATATTAATGTTAAATCACATGGCGATGTGAACTAGATTATTGACTCTAGTGCAAGTGGGAGACTGAAGGAAATATGCCCTAGAGGCAATAATAAAGTTATTATTTATTTCCTTATATCATGATAAATGTTTATTATTCATGCTAGAATTGTATTAACCGGAAACATAATACATGTGTGAATACATAGACAAACATAGTGTCACTAGTATGCCTCTACTTGACTAGCTCGTTTATCAAAGATGGCTATGTTTCCTAGCCATGGACAAAAGAGTTGTCATTTGATTAACGGGATCACATCATTAGAAGAATGATGTGATTGACTTGACCAATTCCGTTAGCCTAGCACTTGATCGTTTAATATGCTGCTATTGCTTTCTTCATGACTTATACAATGTTTCTACAACTATGAGATTATGCAACTCCCGTTTACCGGAGGAACACTTTGTGTGCTACCAAACATCACAACGTAACTGGGTGATTATAAAGGTGCTCGACAGGTGTCTCCGAAGGTACATGTTGGGTTGGCGTATTTCGAGATTAGGTTTTGTCACTCCGATTGTCGGAGAGGTATCTCTGGGCCCTCTCGGTAATACACATCACTTAAGCCTTGCAAGCATTGTAACTAATGAGTTAGTTACGGGATGAAGTATTACGTAGCGAGTAAAGAGACTTGCCAGTAACGAGATTGAACTAGGTATTGGATACCGACGATCGAATCTCGGGCAAGTAACATACCGATGACAAAGGGAACAACGTATGTTGTTATGCGGTTTGACCGATAAAGATCTTCGTAGAATATGTAGGAACCAATATGGGCATCCAGGTCCCGCTATTGGTTATTGACCAAGAATGGTTCTAGGTCATGTCTACATAGTTCTCGAACCCGTAGGGTCCGCACGCTTAAGGTTTCGATGACAGTTTTATTATGAGTTTATGAGTTTTGATGTACCGAAGGAGTTCGGAGTCCCGGATGAGATCGGGGACATGACGAGGAGTCTCGAAATGGTCGAGATGTAAAGATCGATATATTGGACGACTATATTCGGAGTTCGGAAAGGTTCCGAGTGATTCGGGTATTTTCGGGGGTACCGGGAAGTTACGGGAATACGAGGAAGAAACATTGGGCCTCATGGGCCAAGTGGTGGAAGAGAGGAGGAAGGGCGCGCGGCCCCCATAGCCCAAACCGAATCGGACTAGGGGGCCAGCCCCCCTTTCCTTCTTCTCCTCCCTCTCCTTCCTTCTCCTTCTCCTCCCCTTCGTTCCCTTCTCCTAGTAGGACTTGGAAAGAGGGGGGAATCCTACTTGGAGTAGGATTGCCCCCCTTGGGCGCGCCTCCTCTCCTTGGCCGGCCCCCTCCCCCTTGCTCCTTTATATACGGGGGCAGGGGGGCACCCCATGACACACAAGTTGATCTACGAATCGTTCCTTAGCCGTGTGCGGTGCCCCCCTCCACCATATTCCACCTCGGTCATATCGTCGCAAAGTTTAGGTGAAGCCCTGCGCCGGTAGAACATCATCATCGTCACCACGCCGTCGTGCTGACGGAACTCATCTCCGAAACTCGGCTGGATCGGAGGCCGGAGATCGTCATCGAGCTGAACGTGTGCTGAACTCGGAGGCCCCGTACGTTCGGTGCTTGGATCGGTCGTATCGTGAAGACGTACGACTACATCAACCGCGTTGTGCTAAACGCTTCCGCTTACGGTCTACGAGGGTACGTGGACGAACACTCCCCCTCTCGTTGCTATTGCATCATCATGATCTTGCGTGTGCGTAGGAAATTTTTTGAAATTACTACGTTCCCCAACAACAACAAACCGTTGGACTGATAAAAGAGATGCCAGTCAACACAACAAATGAACAGGAGCCATGATGTTCATAAACATAACAGAAAAGAAAATAGTGCATGATCAGAAACACAATACTTCTTGATCCATCATAAGTTGATCTTCCTCAAGTGTCTCGCTGAGATTGATCAACTTTTAGTCATTCATCTTTTGATAATGATTCCAGATGTCAATTTGAACTATTAAAACACAGGGATGAAAGACTGAATGTTACAAGCAGACCAACTCAGCAGCTCTACTGAAGATAGGAAGAGGTGGTGGACCAGAGGAGCCCGGGGTGCCAGACGGACGCGGAGACAGAGAAGCAGCGCTGCAGTGTCCTAGGCTTTCCCAGAGACATAATATCTGCCATTTCCCCCACCGTCTCTCTTCCTCACCTCGTCTCCCACTCTTTCTTCCTTCCCTCACTAGGAGAGGGACATTGACTAGGTCCAGATCTGCCATGGCCGCAATCACCTATAACTCCAAGCTTTGCCACCCACCATGGAGGTTCCTCGGCTCCGACCCTTGCTCCATGGAACAACTCAAGGTACCCCGCCTCTCTCTCTGCCCCTCCGTTCGCTTTGATTTGGCAGCCCTCACCTTGACTTCTCTCCCTATCCAGCACACATGACAATGCATGTCGGGCATAGACTTTGCAACTGGGACAAAATGGTCACCCCCAATCCACCCAGTTGTGTGTGTCAATGGTGGACTTGCAACTAGAACAAAAAAGATGGCCCACCCATTATCATGTCGGGCGGGAGTTGCAACTAACCAGAAATGGGTCGTGCCCCGTAGTTGCATGTCGGGCGTGGACATGCAATTAGGAAAATATGTCCACCCCACCCACCAGTTGCATATCAAGGGTAGACTTGCAAGTATGACAAAAAAAGGAGATGGGCCCCAGTTGCACGTCGGGTGTGGACTTACAACTGAGACACGAAATGGGTCATGCACTTTAATTGCATGTCGTGAGTGCACTTGCAATTTGGATCAAAATTGGGTCGTGCACCCCAGTTGCATGCTGGGGTGAATTTGCAACTGGGACAAATTGTTCACACCACCCACCTAGTTGCGTTTCTGGGGGGGGGGGGGGGGGGGGGCATTGCAACTTGGAACTAGGGAAAAAGAGACTGGCACATTTGCATGTTGGGGCTTGTCTTGCAACTTGTAAAAAAAAAGGGTTACCCCTCGCTAGTTGTGTCTCGAAGGTGGGAGTATTTATTTATTTGAAGAACAAATCTTCCTTCAGTGTCAAGGGACGGGACGGGAGCTTGTGATTTTGATTTTCCCTGGTTCTAGATGTCACATGGCCCGTGGCCCATGCCTGAAAAAACATTAAATGTGTTTTTTCTCCTCGCATTGCACTGTAGATGGGCCAATAGATACCCTGCTTGCAGGCCCAAGTCTAGAATCGAAACATCTTTGATGTTTGATACGTACGAGCAGGTTAAAATAGTACCACCTCACATCTACACCTATTAATATGAGCGAGGTGAACGGACCAAAAACGGACCAAATTACGGTGGTAAGAAGCAGTAGCCCTTTTATTAGTAGAGAAGAGAGAAGAGATATAGATAGATATAGATATAGATATAGATATAGATATAGATGATATAGATGGGTGATCATGTCCACACATGCGCTGATGGAGGACCCATAGTCTTACGATCTCACTGTACGGCCAGTGCGATATTGAACGACAATTGGTTGTAGCAGTCGAGGTTATTCCCGTAGCCGATGCCGAAGATGTCGCAATAGCGCTTGTAGAACCCGATCTGATCGGCCACCCCTGTCGTTTTGCCCCTTGCCATTTTCGATCCCGCCATTGATGACATTGGTGATCACGCCGTACCCAGGTACCCGTCTAGCAGTGTTGTCCCTGGTTGTCGGCCTCCACAACCCTGTGATCACATCGTAGCATGATGTCTTGTTGGACTGTGTCATCATCCGTAACCAGATCGCTGTCTTGAACGCCACCGTTCGGTCCATGGCCACCAGGTCCGGGTTGTTCAGCAGGTCCACCCCGATCGCTCATCCCGCCGGTCCGTAGAGATCGATCCATCAGTAAATAGACATGTGTCCAGAATTCTGACCAACAAAGACAATGTACTTTTATGTTTGGCCAATCCAAACAATACGATATATAAATATATTCTATTACTGATCTAAATTGGATAAAACTCAGAAAGTTTGATTTAGGACAGAATTAATACACGTTGTATATTTCTTATTATGACATGAAGAGAGTTTTGTGGTTGCTTACTGGGTGAGCTGGATGGGGTCGCGGCCGTTGCACTGCTTGCTCGGCGCGCACCGCCAGTCGGCGCTCTGGCTGCAGTAGCGTTCCGACGGGCTCTTCTCCTGCTTGAAGTAGTAGCCCCATGAGAAGGGGCCGTCGGGTGCGGTAGGCCAGCCGTCGGTGGTCTCATGAGAGGTCTGGCTGAAGAAGGCCACCACCTCCCGCTTTCGCGTGTCCAAGTCTTCCGTTGTACCAAAAGTCGGGAACGCACCGGCGGCGGTCAAGAAGGCTTCATACGTATAGAACCCGCGGGCCAGGCACGCCGCATCGTTGCGATGGAGGAGGAACCGCTCGAAGAGGTCCGTACCCCCCCCCCCCCCCCCCCCCCGGTCACCACCGCCGCCGCATCCACTGCACTGGCTCAGGCAGCCGGGGCCGCAGTAGTCGGAGGTGCTGCCGCAGAACCCGACTTGGCTACAATAGAGGCAATTGGCGCACATTGCGCCGTCGGCCTACGAGCCGCACTGCTGGGCCCTGGCCAGCTCAACCGCCGCCGCCGCCTAGATGACGGCCAAGATGGCTGTCGCAGACGGTTCTCTCAGCATAGACATGGTTCCTGGCTGCGGGATGAAGGAATCGACGCTCCGAGTCAGACATTTTATAGAATAGAGCAATTTAGGCCTGCAGTCGTCTTGGGCATTGAATTCTGGAGCACGGCAGCTGGCCAGAAGAAGTTTCGCCTAAAGAGCATTGCTAAACACATGATAAATTCATGCACGATCTGCACACGATAGCACATCTACACCCTTGGGTTGCCTCGTTTTGTAAATCTTTGTGGCCCAAATCGTTTCGTGTGTGGATCGTGCATGCACAGTTCGTGTGCACAACAAGGCCTCAGCCAGCCAGCAAAATCTCAGTGCACCCTCTCCCTATTAGAGCATGGTTAATAATAGAACCAACGGTCGGCTATAAAAGTTGCCATGTTATCTACAGCCAATCTTTTAACCGGCATGTACAATAGTAAGTTTTAAATTCGTGTCTTGGGTCTCGTGTTGCAGCCGGCTACTAACCAAGAGCCCGCTTCTCTTCTCTCTCATTTTCTCTCTCCTCCAACTAAGCAAAGATATATTATTCTATTCTTTATAGCCTGCTTATGTCACCCTATTGTACTTGCTCTTAGCGACACAAGGCCTTAGAATTTGTGCTGCACCACTGCACTTTAATTTTCAATGAACTTTACCGGTCTTAATTTCACTGCACTCTGTCTATCTTATTACTTACTTGTGTCCTCTTTTTCAAATATACTTAGAAGGCCTTACATCAATGCTGCACTCCATTGAGAAAATTCATTTAGGCACTTAAAGTTCCATTAAAAACATAAAAAAAAAACATGTAGTATCTCGATAGAGTTGTGGTCTCAAGTCTTAACCAAAGACTTACCCTGTTTCTCTCGCTATCAGTGAGCCATAAAAAACAAAAACAAATATTTGAATACCAACCAATTGGCTATCGGCCACAACACTTCCCTTAATTTGAGGTGGGCACCCGTAAATTTGGTTACCGACATTAGCAAAAACCATTCTCTATTCTTCTGCACAAAAATGCTTTAGTCGTGTGGAGACATCAGTTTATTGGGATAATGCCCTCTATACTTGCCTAGCTAGATAGGAAAATATTTTCGTAGTTTCCAGGCGAGATGCCGGGTTGACCTCGAAAAATGAGTAGCCCCAGTTATTTAGATGCATCTCCTTTGTCCACAGATCAAAAACTACTAGAACACTAGAGCGATACTTCATGTCCACCTGCAGCACCACCACGTCCCCGCTCCTTTTCCCGGTGCCCTCAAAGTTAACGTCTACATCGTCACCGCTATGGGGGATGTCAGGGCACACTAAGCGTAGTTTTTCCTCAATGTCGATCACATGTTCCAGTGACCAAGAACGACCAGCTAGGACCTTAGGGAGTTGTATCCACACTGATATCTTGAATCCCTGTATGGCGAGAAGTTTCAATAGGTTCCTGTCCGGTGACGTTGCCAGGTGGAGCTTGTTAAGATTGCGATTGGTGGGCGGGAGCTTCACGTGTCCCGGCACCCACGTGCCCACATCATATGTGACGATATGGTCGTTGTAGTACACTAGCCAATGGATGATTCCACCACGGAGGATAGCAGGGTTGCTGTATTCAATTGTCTGCATCCATGCAAAGTCGGGGTGTCTCGTGTAGGAAGTAATAGTCTGTCATGTACCCAAGGAAGATATGGCAGACAGTACTTCAATGCTCCATCCAGAGACATCGAAGAAGAGCAGTCGATGCCATCCGTAGTAGTCAGCAGGACGTATGCCTGACAGTCGTCCCGGATACTCTGGATATCTGTCGGTCTTGAGAGGAATGTGCGGTGGCCGGTCATGGGTTCATATATCCATAGCTCAGAGGAGCACTCTGATTCTGGTTGAGTGTAACTGCCGAGAAGGACAAGGCCGCCGCGGGACGTCATCGGGTAGTATTGGCCAAAGAGGTTAACGGCATGGCGTGACATGCAAGGGCGAGAGGAAGCTGTGGGAGAAGTGCATGGCTACAGATGTGACCGGCTGGATCGGATTCACAAGCTCCATGTCATAGGTGAAGTGGGCGAGCATGGTGGAAGTCGTTTGCTGGCTGAAGCGGTGTATGAACCGCGGCTAAGGAAGTCTTGGCGCAGGTGTTTACTGAGAGCGTCACAACGGACAAGGCTGAAAAAGTCGGTTCGTGCCACGATCTCAAGGAAGAGGTCAGCTGGGAGCGTCTGCGCAATCTCCAGCGACGATGCTGGCAGACATAGTATGTGGTTCCCTCGGCATGTCGGACGCGGCATAAGTTGGTCTGCGTTTGAGTTGGAGGTCTTCGCTTGCTATAATTATAACTAGAATAGCTAGGTATAGGGAACGCCGGCACATACGTCGTGTCCGATCGGGTGCGCACAAACAACTCAAGTGTTCCCTGGCTGTTAATATTGCACTGGAACAATATACAGTTTGTCTAATTCACATCTATATGCTTTTTAAGTATGTCACATCTAAGTTCCCACAAATACATAATGCAGCAACAAGAAATGAAAAACTAAAACAAAAAAAAGCCACAAACATAGTGGACATCAGCTTAGATGTGATATAACTATGTCACATCTAGATGTGTCCTAGACAGGCCCAACAATATAAGTAGCCAAGTTAAATTGGGCGTGAAGAGATTCCTTGGCCGGATCCGACTCCCAAGTCGGACAAGCCAGATGGAGACCATGGACGTACTCGCGCGGGGAGCGTCCAACCCGGCCGTGGTGTCGACCGTTTATGTACATACATCATGACGCTCCCCCTTTCCAAATTTTTTATATTAGATTTGTCTAAATAAGGATGTATCAAGTCACGTGTTAGTATTATATACATGCGTATCTAGACTAATTTAAGACAAGAATTTTGATACGGAAGAGTATGTTTTAAGCTATATAGTAGGAAAAAAAAACCAACATATCGAAGCAGCCTAGGGATCTTGTGGTGCAGTACGTTGGCCCAAGACCTGCTGGTCATCTTTCTTTGGAATTAAATTTCGTACGTCCCGAGGACTACTACTAGTTGCGTTGGGCAGGCTCCAAGGAAGATGCATCGGGTACGTACGTATACACATCTTTGTTTTCCATCGGTAGTTTATTTCCCTAGCTAGTCCAACTCAAATAAACACGTTCGTGATCTTTCCTTCTTTTCCTGTTTGCTTCCATATATACCCCCTCCATTGCAAAATTCTTGTCTTAAATTTAGGGTCCCGATAACTGCCACACGTGTGGGCCTTAAGGGATCTGCCCACACGTTCTGTGTGGTGCCTAAGAGGACCAGCCCACACGCTTGTGTGTGGGCAAAACAACTAGCGCCCACACGCCTTTTTTTTCCTCCCGGTACCTCTTATACGCATACGTGTGGGCGAAATAGATAACGCCCACATGCCCGGTACGTCAGGCCTCGTACCTCGTGGTCCCGCACGCCCCACGTGACACTTTACCGCGCGCACGCAGTTGCCATGGGTCGGACCCTCGTTTATGTTCGTTTAAGTGCAGTTGTCATGTCGCTGAACTACGGTTGTCATTTCGGACAACTACAGTTGCCATGTCTGCTCAACTGCAGTTGCCATCTCAGGTCAAAGTTCCATATTTGTCATTTTTTGGACAACTACAGCTGTTGCCATGTGTGGTCTGGTCTACTGCAGTTGCCATGATTTCAAAACTTTAGGAGTTGCCACCTACTAACACTAGGCAGTTGCCATGTAGCACTGAAAAAATGGCATGGCAAAAAAACATGTTCGGGTAAAAGAGAGAGTTGCCATGTGCTCACAAGCACGTTAGGGCAGTTGCCATGTAAAAAGAAAGAGTTGCCATCTGCTTACGTGCACGCTAGGGCAGTTTGCCATGTACCATGCAAAACATATGGCAACTGACATGTTCGGGTAAAAAAAAAGAGAGTTGCCATCTGCTTGCAATCACACTAGGGTAGTTGCCATGTACACTGCAAAACGCATGGCAACTGGCAGCTTGGGTGTGGGAGAGGAGGCGGACGTGTGGGCGAGATGGTAAACGCCCACACACCAGCCCTTGTGCGTGACTGAAAACTGATGTATGGGTGAACTGCTAAACGCCCACACACCGGCCCCTCCGTGTGGTAAAACGGATATGTGGGCAAACTATGTCATACACCACACACACGCCTTGTCCTACATGGAACAGAAAATCAGCCAGATTGTGCCAAGATTCATGCATATAGTACTGGACGATGATGGATGCGTGTGGTCGAGATGGTCAACGCCCACATGTGTGGGCGTTAACATTTCCGTTATTATATTGATGGAAGCGCACAAGTAAAGAAGGAAAAGGTGAATTGTTTTGAGTTGGACTAGGAAACCAAAGATACATACCCAATGAAAGTTCTGACCCGTACGTACACGATGCAAGACATGGTTACTCCTAGGGACGTACGGCAACGAACTACAGCTAATTGAGCTTGCCGGTCTGAAACATGGTATGGGCTGGATCCAAAAATCACAAATATAACAGAAAACATGTCGATTTTCTTTTTTCGAGATACTTCCAATCCCTCGATTTTTTTTACTTACTCCTTGACCTAATGTTTGCTCATATTCATCCCTATAGATGCTTACATGCACACCCCTACGAGCACATCCGAGATTGATGTAGTTAAGGGAGACATCATACCGCTGAAATAAATCACACCGAAAACTTTAACTAAAATTTAGGAAAATGTGACCAGCCAAGCTAACTCAATAATTTAAACTGCAGGGAGCGACAAAATGCAGGGAGCAGCAAAAAATATTATTTAGAAAAGGAGGATGACCCTCGGCCTCTGCATCTGGGCGATGCATACGGCCACTTTATTAATTATTCTCACAAGACCGTACAAAGTCATACAACAGTAAGACTAAAGCCGCCGTCTAAGCAACAAATGTCACTACACCTATCCAGTTGATGAAGGGGCGCAGATAGCCTGGGCCTAATACCAAACAGACATCGCAGCCAAGCCTAACATCTAAGACCTGAGACCCCAACCTAGCTACTTGCCGGGACTGGGGCACACACTGGTCCGGCGTGCTCTCAGAGGCCGCCGCCGCCAACTGCCACCGCTCCATCTTTAGAACGGTACTGATGCATCAACCTTGCTCGATCTAGTTATCGTCGACGCCACCATGGCGCCCAACGACACCTCCAGGGAGCAGCAAAAAATCTGAGGCCTTGTGTAGTATACTTCCGTAGATACATCTATTTGAGCGACAAGTAATTCCGGCCGAGAGATGAGAAGAGGGTGCTGTGAGATTTGCTGGCTGGCCACACATTGCTTTTTTTCAGTAACCTATTTATTTGCACGACATGATCGGTGAAATACCGCTAAATCGTACTTTCCGAGTCTATATGATTCTACACGTTATCAACCATTTCCTGAATGGATTGATCGAGAACGGCAACTTACAGGTTGCAACTAGCAGGACAGCCATAGCTCGATACCTTCCTTTCCCATACCGGGGCCGCCCTGCTAGGTTTTTTTTGGGGCAGGGAAACATTTAAAACCAGCCAGCCTGCCAAACCATTACGCCGGTCGCTCACTCTTGAAGCACAACAGGCTTTGTTGGGCTCCAACATTGCTAACGTTTTATCTTATCTATTCATGCATGCCATGCCCTCTTTTCCACCCTTTTTCTTTCAACCCCCCCCCCCCCCACCCCCCTCCCACAAAAAAAAAGAAACACATACGTGCTCGTTCTTATTTCTCTCTACATCGTCGGGCGCTACACGCAGCTCCCTTTCCCTCAGTACAAAACATTGTTCCTCACAGCTGCGAGAGTCGCCCCTGATTGCGATGAGCTAGCTGCGGTGGCGCCAGAGGGCGGCGATCTCGCGCGTTTTTTTTTTCTTTCTCAAATTTGTTTTTCCTTAGATCTGCGGGTTCCTGTCAAAGTCATGTATTATTTTAAACAGATGGTTTTTTTTTCCAAAATTGATGAAATTTTACTCAAGTTCGTGAACATCTTCTTCAAAATAAATTAACATTCTTCAAGTTTGTGAACTTTTTACAAAATTAGATGAATTTTTTTTTCAAATTCGATGAATTTTTTCAGTCTCAATGAACTTTTTCAATTTCATGAACTTCTTTTTCAAATTCGATGAACTGTTTTCAAATTTGGTGAACATTGTTTACAAATTTGATAAACATTTTTCAAATTTGATGAACTTTTTTCATGTTTGTTTTCAAAATCTATGAACTTTTTTCCACAAATAACTGAACAATTTTCAAAATTGATGAACTGTTTTTCAAAATTGATTAACTTTTTCCAAGTTGAGGAGCTTTTCTTCAAATTTGTGAAATTTTTAAAAAATTAAATAACTTTTTACAAAATTTGTTTACTATTTTTGAAAAAAACCATGAACGGCTTCAAATTCATGAACTTTTTCTAAAATTATGAAATTTTCTATTTTTTTGTATTTTATTCAAACATCAACGGTTGAGCAGGTGAACCATCATGAATTAAAAAAAAAGGAAAAGAAACAAGCAGGAAAACAACTGCATTTTTTATGGCTTGCATTTTAAGAAAGAAAAAAAAAGGAATATATCATGTCAGGTGTGATGGAAGAGTTGGTTATTGCGCTCGTTCTTCAAACTGGTCTATCGTTGTTCGAATCATGGTGAAAGATCTTGATATGTGGTGAAAAAATAATTAAGAGTATGTTGCAAACATGATGAGAGGTGAGTGAGTCATGTGTGTTCTTTATGCATGATAGGTGTTCGGGCATGATTCATTAATTCAGATTCGCTTACAGCAGCTGTTAGGGATGAAATTCAGAGATGAGCATAGCAGAGTGGGTGAGATGACGATAGTATGGTGTAATAGTATTTTGTGAAAGGTCAACTTATTTGGCATTCACCTGGAAGAGAAACCAGGGTTTTATTTTTTACCTTTCCAACTACAGTAGAGGAGTACATAGATGACTACTGCCAGGAGTTGAAACTTTGAAACTTCCAAAGAAACAAACAATTGATTGTAGCTCACACCATGGAGCGACAATAGTGCCACAATCTCGGGCGCAAGTGTTTTTTTTTTTTGTGGCATCACCAATCCTGTGTATTTGAGACTTTTTTTTAACCAAAAGGGGTTTCCTCCCGCCCCAACTATATAAAGCCAAGGCAAAACCACCAACATAGACTCTTAACAGCGCTCAGCGGCAACCGGGGAGTAGCTGCCACAGAAGAAAGCCAGGTTTTAAGCTACCCTATTACAAAGTTTTAGGCAGATCCAGAAGGAATACCAGGTAGGCATACATGCCAGCTAACAAATAGATCAAAGCAAAGATGTGCAAACTAGCAGAACGCAAACCCAACGACGCTCTGGTGATACATTAGTGCCACGTGATCCTAAAGAACTCCCATCTTATGTTCAGTGTTCTAACAGCCTTAAGCACCGGAGAAGAAGCGCACCCTGAGCCTCTGAACATAGAATTTTTCCATAGCCAGATCGTTGCACCCAACAGATCCAAAGCACAGCATATACTTCGCCATCTTCGCCCCTGGAAAACAAAATCATTTCGCAAACGCCATAAGCTCCACAAGGCAGCAGCAGTAACTATGTTCAAAGCTTCAAAATGTTTCCTCATCTTAGGTGTAATAACATTAAAGCTATCAACTACTATATCCCAAACCTGCGTAGCAAATATGCATTCAAAGAAAAGATGTTGAATGGTCTCAGGTTCATTGCAAAAGACATAGGACATGTCCTCTACATGCCTGCGCTTGGCACGATTATCCCTGGTCAACCTCTTATTATAGTAGATCAACCACAGGAAAACATGGATATTGGGTGGCACTTTGATTTTCCAGATATCATCTTTAATCTCAGCAAACACCCCCCCCCCCCCCCCCAAAATTGATTAATTTATAAAAAGACTTGACAGAGTACTTGCTGGAAGATTCCAGCATCCAAACAGGTTGGTCTGGAGAATCAGATAGAGCAACCTGCTTAACTAAATTAGTGAGTTCATTCCATCTAGCTATAGCCTTTTCCTCCACACATCTTCTAAAAGTAAGATGAAGTTCACCACCGACCCAAACCTGTGCAAGAGTAGACTCTTGCTGCTGACAGATATCATACATGTCCCAAAATGAAGTGTTTAGAGAGCAATCCCAAATCCAAATATCATGCCAGAAGGCAATACTTTTGCCATCCCCAGGGACCCATCTATAAAAAAATAGATGCTGCAAGGGCCAAAGATGAGCTTTTTTTTGACCATTAGGGCCAAAGATAAGCTTAACATAAAAGGAGACCCCAAGGTCACCCTAGTGCCAAAGAAATTACGGATGGTAGTGTTATATTTGTAAGCCAAGAAGCCCAGAGGGCCATGTTAAAATCTCTAAGGTTGGGAACCCCCGTACCACCAAACTCTTTTCTCCTGGAGATCAACCCCTAGTTAGCAAGATGATATTTATGATTATCACCCACATTACCCACAGAAGAAGTGAGACATTTGAGATGTAATCATATCAATAGCCCATTTGGTAAAATTGACAATGGACATAAGATAGGCGGGAATACTAGCAATACAAGTAGTGATAAGGATCAATTTGCCCCTGTAGGAGAGAAATCTCCACAACCAGCTAGATATGTTCTTAATAATTTTGTCAATGATGGGTTGAAGATCTTCCCTTCTAAGCTTTTTAAAATGTAGAGGGACTCCTAGATACTTAAAGCGGAAATCCCCAAGATGGCAACAGAAAACCTGAGCAAAATCTTTAGACAGCTGCTCCGAAATATTAATGGCATGCAAATCACTCTTATGAAAATTAATCTTCAAGCCAGAAAGATTTTCAAAGCAAGACAGGATCCATTTCAAATTTTTGGCATAATCTAAAGAGCTATCAAGGAAAAGAATGGTATCATCAGCATACTGTAAGCTGACCAACCCACCAGGAATGGCATGGGGAAACAGCCCACAAATTAAACCTCTATGGGAAGCCTTATAAAGCATCTTAGAGATAACATCAGCCACCAAATTAAACAGCAAGGGTGAATGAGGATCACCCTGCTTCAAGCCTTTTCCCCCATTAAACTGGCGGCCATTAGAATCATTAATTCTGACCTAAAAGGTCCCTTGGTGAATAGTAGACATAAGTGATAACCCACAAGTGTAGGGGATCTATCGTAGTCCTTTCAATAAGTAAGAGTGTCGAATCCAATGAGGAGCAGAAGGAAATGACAAGCGGTTTTCAGTAAGGTATTCTCTGCAAGCACTGAAATTATCGGTAACAGATAGTTTTGTGATAAGGTAATTTGTAATGGGTAACAAGCAATGAAAGTAATAAGGTGCAGCAAGGTGGCCCAATCCTTTTTGTAGAAAAGGACAAGCCTGGACAAGTTCTTATATAGAGAAAAGCGTTCCCGAGGACACATGTGAATTATCGATAAGCTAGTTTTCATCACGTTCATATGATTCGCGTTTGTTACTTTGATAATTTGATATGTGGGTCGACCGGTGCTTGGGTACTGCCCTTTCTTAGACAAGCATCCCACTTATGATTAACCTCTATTGCAAGCATCCAGAACTACAAAAGAAGTATTAAGGTAAATCTAACCATATCATGAAACATATGGATTCAAATCATCCCCTTACGAAGCAACTCATAAACTAGGGTTTAAGCTTCTGTCAATGTAGCAACCCATCATCTACTTATTACTTCCCAATGCCTTCCTCTAGGCCCAGATAATGGTGAAGCGTCATGCAGTCGACGTTCACATAACACCACTAGAGGAGAGACAACACTCATCAAAATATCAAACGAATACCAAATTCACATGACTACTAATAGCAAGACTTCACCCATGTCCTCAGGAACAAACGTAACTACTCACAAAGCATACTCATGTTCATAATCAGAGGGGTATTAATATGCATTAATGATTTGAACATATGATCTTCCACCAAATAAACCAACTAGCATTAACTACAAGGAGTAATCAACACTACTAGCAACCCACAGGTACCAATCTGAGGTTTTGGTACAAAGATTGGATACAAGAGATGAACTAGGGTTTGAGAGGAGATGGTGCCGATGAAGATGTTGATGGAGATTGACCCCCTCCCGATGATTTCCCCCTCTCGGAGGGAAGTTTACCTGGCAGAACAGCTCCGCCGGAGTCCTAGATTGGTTCTGCCAAGGTTCTGCCTCGTGGCGGCGGAGTTTCGTCCCGAAAGCTTGCATATGATTTTTTTCCAGGGTAAAATACTTCATATAGAAGAAGATTGGCACCGGAGAGCTACCAGGTGGCCCACGAGGCAGGGGGCACTCCCAGGGGGGTAGGGCGGCCCCCACCCTCGTGGATAGTGGGTGTACTCCCCTAGTATTTCTTCCGCTCAGTATTTTTTATTAAATCCAAAAATGACTTTCGTGGAGTTTCAAGACTTTTGGGGTTGTGCAGAATAAGTCTCTAATATTTGCCTCTTTTCCAGCCCAGAATCCCAGCTGTCGCCATTCTCACTCTTCATGTAAATCTTGTAAAATAAGAGAGAATAGGCATCAGTATTGTGACATAACGTGAAATAACAACCCATAATGCAATAAATATCGATATAAAAGCATGATGCAAAATGGACGTATCAATAACCCACCCTACTCATTTACTGCCAAAGCCTCTAGAAAGAAGCATTTCCTTCAAAAAATCCCAGCTAACTCTATCATATGCTTTCTCATAATCAAGTTTAAGTATTAAGCCACTAGATCCAGACCTATGAATTTCATGCATGACCTCATGGGCCATCACCACACTTTCTAAGATAAATCTGCCTTTAATAAAGGCAGTCTGGTTGGAAGAAATAAGCTTGTCACATAAGGGGGAAACCCTAGTGGTCATAGCTTTAGAAAAAAAATTACAGCACAATTACTAAGACTGATAGGTCTAAAGTTTTTCATATCTCTAGCCATAGGAACTTTAGGTATGAGAGTAATAATGGCATAGTTTAGCTTATACATATCAAGATTACCATTCTCAAAATCTCTAACCATCCACATAAAATCTTTTTTGATCAGATCCCAAAAGGTTTGATAAAATAAAATAAGGTATCTTGCTAGAAGGTTGTTCATAATAGAACATTTTATGTTCGATGTTATAAATAACACAAGGGCATACTTTCATTATGAATGAGATGTATGTTATGAATATTGATAATAATACAATACCTCTAGGTTTACTTTCATAATTCTTTTTAGAGTTTCATACACTCTAGCCCATTGCACAATGTTTGTTGCAAAAGAGTTGTTCATAAAAACAACAATTGTTGTTAAGTATTATGAATAACATGAAGGGCCATGCTTCCATCCAAGATGGGATGTATGTTATGAATATTGATGGTACATGATACATCCATAACACTGACGCTAAATGTCGCAAAACTAAAAGAATACCACACAAGTGTGGCACTACATTTGGTCACATTGGAGAAACCCGCATGGAAAATTCCATTATGATGGATTTTGAAGTCTTTTTGATTTTGAATTATATGACACTTGCAACTTTCCTCCGAAAAGAAGTGACTAAAATACCGTTCACGGGCCATAAGGAACGAACAACAAACTTATTAGTGATCATACATCTGATGTGTGTAGTCCGATAAGTGTTGTTAGTGGTGGATTTATTTATCTTCAGAAATGACTAAAGTAGATATATGGATATTTACTTGGTGAGACATAAATCTGGATCTTTTGAAATCATTCGAAAGGTTTTCAAAAATGAAGTCGAAGTTATTGTAACAAGAAAATTATGTTTCTGCAATTTGATTGTACAAAGAAATATTTGAGTTACATGTTCAGCGAATGTCTCATGAGTTGTGAAAGGGGCTTCATAACTTGCACCTCCCGGAACACCACTGCAAGTGAAAAGTCCGTGAAGGTGTAATCAAACCATTTATGACATGGTAAGATCAAAGATGACATAAATAAATTTGCCATTATCACTTTTAAAGAGTAATGCTTTACAGACTGCGGCTTTTACACTGAAAAGAGCTCCATCGGGTCTGTTGAAATGAAGCCATGGTATGGTATGCCCAACCATGTTATATCTTTTCTTAACATTTGGAATATGGGGCTTGTGTAAAATGTTACAAACCTATTCCAAATCAGACAAGTGCTACTTTGTAGGTTATACCAAAATGTTGGGTATTCCTCACTAACTATACCGAGGCAAATAGGTTTGCCGCGAAACGGTGTGCTTTTAAAGAGAATGGTTATTTCAAAATGGTGAGTGGGATAGTAGTGCAACTCCGATAAATCCAACTCCACTTCTGCTGCCCATGTCATAAACTCCAAAGAAGCATAGGCGTGAGGGGGAGTGTTGGAGTATAATGTTTGACCCTCTCTCATAATTCAAACTGATGGCTAGATTGGTTACGAAAAAGGGTTTCCCCCCGCTTTGTATTACAAAGCAACCACCGATACATCTAACGATAGGTGTTGGGGCCGCAGCACAAATAAGCCCAAAGAAAAACAGAGAAAAAAGAAAGAAAAACAAATGCCAACAACGGCAGATCAACAGAACGAAGACGACCGGCGACCGCTGCACCCTCCCAAGAAGTACCACCACTTTCCCAACACTTTGAAGCGCCGTGTACCAAGCAACACCTTCAAGAAGGAGGCGACGACGACGCCACTGTTGCCCGGACTAGTCCTAGGGTTTCCCCCGGTACGCAGGGGGCAGTGGGGGGAGGGTGTACCCGACACCCTTCAGGAAGGTCCGGCGGCACCCGCAGGTGTCGCCGCGTCGGGGTAGGATGAGCCGCCTGAGATTTCTCCCAACCCAAACCCCGACCACCACCCCAGACGAATCATAGTGCACCGCCCATCCTGCCGCCCACCAACATGTGCCACCACGGTCATCGAATCAACTTCGCCGTCTTCCTCAGGTCACCGACACAAGACCTGGAGGATGGGAGAAGAGATAGTGGCCTCGGGGGCATCGCAACATCGCCGACGTGAGGGGACAACCACCACTGCCGCCGCGGAGCCGACCGGACGCACAGACAAGGGGCCTGCCAGGCGCCAAGGCCCTGCCGGACCCAAAAAGCGTACGGACAGCCCCTACCGTCACGCTGGAGCTCGCTGGCCGGCGAAGCCGCCACCGCCTCCTCGCCTACCAACAAGGGAGCAGCGTCGCCGCGCACCGAGCCGCCGGCCCGCCCTAGCCCAGGTGGAGCCCGAAAGGGTCCAGATCTGGGCCTCCCGGGCGCCGCCGGCCACCAGCACCACAACGCCGCCCCGCAACCAACGACCGTGCCGCCGCACCGAGGACCCCGAGGGCACGCCGCCAGCCGGAGGCCCCTGCGCCTCCCGAAGTGCGCATGGGTAAAGAACGACCCGCCGGCGCCGGCGCCGCGCGGGCAGGGCCCGACGGACCTCGCCGGCTGCGGCGGCAGGAGAAGGACGGGGAGGTCGGGCTGGAGGAGAGGAGGATGCAGGGGTCCGCCCGACACCCGCGGGAGGGGGGGGGGGGCGAACGGAAAGGGAGGTGGGAGGAGGAGGGGGAGGAGGAGGGGGAGGGGCGCGACGCGCGCGGCCGGTGGCCGGAGGCGGTGGGAGGGGAGGGCGACCAGCGGCGGCGGGGGGAGCGGGAGGAGGAACCCTAGTCACCCTGCGGGGAGGAGGGGGAAACTCCTTGACCACTGATGCACTAGTAGAATGCCAGTGCGTTCGATGGCTATATTGGTTAGGTGCATAAACATGCAACCAAGAGGTTACTGGTTGAAGCATAAGACTTTTGGAGTTATTGGTTGAAGCATAAATTCAATAGTCAACAATTACTGTGATGTGCAAAATGCAACACGCATGGATAATTTGAACTACCGTCACACGCCCTACTCTTCTCTAGGTGTCATCTCACTGTGTTTGATACTTCTCTAAGTTTATATCCGACGGACGGACGAACCAAGGCTCACTGGGCTGAAACACCTCCAGAATGCATGCATGCACCTAACGCCAACAGCTGCTACAACTTAACTCTAGATTCCATTCCTTGTTTACATTCAGGTTCACCAAACCAGTTATTAGTTCATCATCTCCGCAATCCATTCTCTGCTCTGCTCTTCTCTTCCCCTTGTAGAGTAGTGCAGAATAGCGACAGCCAACACATTAATTACCATCACATATAGATATAGTATACATATCCTAACAGCTGCTAGAACAGATTCAATCAATCATGCCCAAACAACCCTCCGTATGCACTCACTGCCATTATGTTTACATATTATTCACCTTACCACATGCAAAAAAAAAAAAACTCTTGACTCTCCATGCAGCTACACTATTCATTTTTTCTGTGTCACAAAAGCTCATTACTGTACACAAGTACTCGTCTTTACCTGATATGTGACAACACATATTAGAGCCTTTGGTTGGCTCCACTACCATCACGGGCCTGCAGTGCAATTGTAATGTAACCAAGGTGAGCAGCAGGATGAAGACCTATCAACAGCGCCGGTTAGCAGTATGATTTAAACTGGATGAGATACTGTATGTGACTATGCATGCATACAGTTGAGTTGGGTTTAACCGTATCAAGATTTTCCACTATCATCAAGTATATATTAGTGGAGTGGAGCAAATCAATTAATTGTCCAAATCATGACATGCCATTTGATGATATGAATAACAAACTAAGCAATAATTACATCACAGCCAGCCAATACACAATATCAGCACATTGATAATAGGTTTATCGATCAGCTTTGTTTCTTTCCAAGTAATCTAACACAATCACCAAGGGATTAAATGATTTCCGAATAGCATCATTAAATGTATTTGTGTGAGTTAGCCATTTCACATTTGATATTTCATTTGTTATTTCCAAAGGATGGAGATAACGCATTGAGTGACAACACATGCAAAGAAAAGGAGGCTATAAGCTCTTCAATCTAGCAAACCAACAATCAAGTGGTGATGGTATTCCTATAAAACTATTGGTGATGTCTTACACTTGTCTATCTAGCTACATTAAATGAGAACATATACTAAACGGTACGGCTATAATCACCTATCTAGCATAGGTATTCAAGCATCCCCGATTAAAAGACAACATAACTGGGCTACTGCTACAATACGAGGACTAGGGATGAATAATCACCTGGAGCATAGAAACACCTGAAAGAATGACAGTAAGTACGTGTATTGGAGACTTCACAAAGCTTCCTAGATTGCATCGACTTAAGCTGAACCACATAGACACTGCCTTTCACATATAAAAATATCATGTCTGTATCCTCAACATATCCTCGTATAAATTCCAATGATGCCTTCTCTCCTTCAACCTGAGGAGGGAGCCCTAGAATTTTATGCATTTCAATGGTCTTCCACTGCACCCAGGAGGCAACACCATGGCAATTGACCTTCCTCTCCCACATTTGAATGCTCTGATCATTGTCAGACAGCATCGCGAGACCAATCATTCCATCATCTGCCTGGATGATCTGATGGCTGTGGCAACGATACATACCGGAAGGCCCCTCGAGCACATCAAAGTTCTGTTGTTCTAAATCAAACCCAAGTATACCCTCCTTCGTGTATGGATACGACCAGTAAAGGACATTACCAACAAGGGTGCTAATACAAGTGCCAAAACAATGTCGATATGGAACCTCTGCTGAGATGAGACCGCCCCATGTGTCGGTCTCGGAGGAATAAACAGAGGCGAGTGGTCGACCATCGTTACGGCGCATAAGCAGCAATATCACCGTAAATGGTGTGGAGTAGCAATTTCCATGCATGTGGCCCTGGTGACGCGCAGCACAGAGCACCGCCCCATTGATATAGCCCGAGTTGAACTCTGGCGGAACCGGCACATGGTGCTGCCCGCCGGATATGGGGTCCCACACGAGGACCTTTGTGTGCACCCGGTTCAGGATGAGGATGCGGCCATGGCGGCACCCCAGCAGTCGGACCCACAAGTCGCGGTTTGGCAGGTCAAGGCTCGCTGGAGGGATGCGATCAGGAGCGGCCGGGACAGGAGTGAACTCGAGCTGATCATGGCACTAAAAAACGCCGAGGAGGGGAGGCTCCCGGTGGTGCGTGCAGAAGCGCTGAAAGAATCCGGGGTCGATGAGGAGGTCTCGCCAACGCTTGCAGACGGCGGAGGCGCGAGGGAGGGAGGACGGTTGGGGCGGGAGGCGGAGGAGGATCTCCGTGAGCATGTCGTCGTTTTCAAGGGGAGAGGTGCCGCAGCGGCGGATCATTGCTCGCTGGTGTTCGTCGACGTGGGGTGTCGATCTACTAGGGTTGGAGCCGTCGTTCTACAGGGGGGTTGAGGCGGACGCGGACGCACAGGGGACGGACGGGGTGAATCGAGACGTGGTTATCGTTCACTCGTACGCCAGCATTGGGCCCTGCCGTCTAAGGACAGTTTGTTCGGCTCACGAAAAGGCCATCACGAAACATGGCCCATCAGTTAATGTTCTACACAAATCTCCAAAAAGAAAAAAGTTGATATTCTACTCTCACACAATACCAAGTCCATTCCTCGAAAAAAATTAATCCAGTTGGCACCTGGCCCGATTACCTTTTTTTTTTTGAGAAATTTTCATTCCAATTACAAATCAGTACAAAGTAGTTGACTCTTACAATCACACTGAAATGCAAACACAATGGCATCAGCTCTTGGGATCTCGTTTCTGAGCTCATCGTAGTATTTCGGATTGATGGCGGCGGCTCGTTTCTGAGCTCATGGCGGCGGCTCTTGGGATCAGTGGAGTATAATGTTTCGCCTCTCTCATAATTCGGATTGATGGGTGAACTGATTTGGTGCATAAACTTGCAACCAACACTTTAGGGTTCAAAATCCAGTAAAATCCCTAAACAATTGCGGCATGCCCCAGCCGCCCACGTCATAAACTCGAAAGACTTTTGGAGTAATTGGTATAAGCATAAATTCAATATTCATCAATCACTATGATGTGAGAAATGCAGCACACATTGATTAGCTGAACTACTGTCACACACACTACCCTTCTCTTGGTGTCATCTCACTGTGTTGGATACTTCTCCAAGTTCATATCCGACGGACGGATGAACCATGCATGGTTCACGGGAGAAACAGCTCCATAATGCATGCATGCGCCTAACGCCCAACTGCTACAACTCTACTTTGGATTCCCTAACTTGCTTGCTTTCATGTTCGCCACTACCAGCTACTCCCTCCGTTTCAAAATAGATGATCCAACTTTGTACTAACTTTGTACTAAAGTTAGTACAAAGTTGAGTCATCTATTTAGGAACGGAGGGAGTATTAGTTTATCATCTACCCACTCCGTTGTCCTTTCTGCTCTTCTCTTCCCCGGGTACCGTGGTGCAGAATCAATCAACACACTAATTACCATCACATATAGTATATCCAAGCAGCTGCTAGAACTGAATCAATCAATCATGCCCAAAGAACCCTCCCTAGGACTCACTGCCATTATGTTTACATATTCTTCACCTTACCACATGCAAAAAAAATAAAAAACTCCGTAGGCACTCCATGCAGCTACACTATTCATTGTTTTCTCTGTCAGAAAACGAAAATTCACTGGCGTGCTCGTCCGCGCCTGCTCACGGTATCTCGGGGCGTTGGTTCTCGCTGGGATATGGATGGTCGCCGTAGTCAGAGGCGGGTACGCGGGACAGTTAATGCGTATGATCGTTTGGACGGTGAGCGTGAATGCGTGACGGACGTCCAGGACATAGCAACGGGGTTAAGGTGCAAACAGCAGACTACGGAATTATAAACGCAAGGATAGACATCGTGACGACAGCAGCACACATTGATCACTCGCAATCTGTACTATTCAAAGTGCCAAATGGCTACGGAGCCCTCAACAACACAACAGACTACAGATTTCTAAATGCAAATCTGCTCCAAAGTTGCATTCTCAACAACATGGAGCACAACTTATACAAATATATTAAGTTGGCTAAGCAAGCTTGCACGTCATTCATTTGAAGTGTTGGGCGTCCTTGCTCTCTTTGCTTGACACGTGTTTACCTATATATGTACTGGTTCAACACTGCTTTTTGAATTCTTTTACGCCCTTATGATTTATGCGGTGATCATCACTATTTTCGTCAGAGCATGATTAATAATATAACCAGCTGCTGCCTATAGTATTTTGCCATGCCATCTGTAGTCAATGAAATAGTTAATATTTAATTTTGCCATGTCATCTGTAGTCAATGCAATATTTTTTTTACATATGACCCACCTTTCACTCATAAAATTTCCTGAAGCGCGTGCTACAGTCGGTTATAATATACAACCTGCTTCCCTTCTCTCTCCTATTCTCTCTATTTCAACTCAACAAAAACATTAAATTTAAATCCTTACTGTTGTCATGTCATCTATAGTCAATGTAATAGTCAATATGTACAAGATTTCCGCAACAGAGAGTGGCATTTTCGTACATGGGTGTGCGCGCTTCTGGTTTTTAAAATGTGTTTTAAACATATTTTGAAATGTCAACAAATTTCAAACAAAAACTTGGCGTGTACATTTTGATATTGTACAAGCTTACAAAGTTGTTTCGTGAAAAACCGACAACTTATGTGTTACGTGTGAAAAAACTAAAATCCGGTGTTAAAAAATGCTTTTCACAAAACATCATTTTGTCTTTTTTACACAAGCCACAAAAAATGTTGGTTTTCTCCGAAACTTAACGTGCACTTTGAAATATTCTTCCGCGTGCAGGAGCGCGCACTCCCAGGAGCACCAACGGATTTCCGCAACAAGGTAGTACTATATTTTTAACATATGACCCAGCTTTCACTCTCATAAAATTTTTTAGAGCGCGTGCTACAACCTGCTATAAACGTACAACATGCTTCTCTTCTCTCTGTTCCAACTTAGCAAAAACATAAAATTTAAATCCTTACACCCCACCTACATCACCTTATTATACTTACTCCCTCTCTCTCAGTTTATAAGGCGTGCGCGTACCCCTAGGTCGTCAATTTGACCAATCTAATAGAAGTCATATATTATAAAAAAACATACCATTATAAACTTCAGATGTTCTATTTTCAAACAGTATAACTTTTATGTTATATAATTTATAATACGGTGATAAAATTGGCAACCTAGGTATACGCGTAGGACTTGTAAACTGAAACGGAGGGAGTACTCTTATTGCCACAAAGTTTCCCAAAGTTGCGTCATACATGTCTTTACTTTTTTCAACGCATATTACAATATTTTTTTATGGCCACCATTTTGCAAAGTTTTGTTTTAACCTTGCAAAATAAGTATTTGCTTGCATGCTTTAGGCTACGATGATTCTCTTCAGTTTGTTAATCGTAGTGATTAATTGGTGCAACCATATACTTCTTTTTATTTGTTCTGTTATTTCTGGACAGAACAACAACAGATTATGTGCTTCAACTATAGAAAATTTGTAAATGACAAAACATTATTGTTGCTATAATGCTATTTCCTATGGTAGACGGTGAATAAAGACTTTGCCTTTAGTTCCTAGCACATTAAATACATTGGAAATTTGTTAGCAATAATGATAGCATTACTTGATCATACTTCCCCACTTATGGACCAACTTATAGCTATTCTGCCTTGATTCCTCTGTCTGCCATGAACTAGACTTAATTCATGGAGGAGGCGACGTTAAAGGATATAAAAGGAGTCCTGTCACTCCAAACTCAATTTCTACATGGATCTATGAATATAGGAGTATATATTGTGCTGAATTCTACTAACTAAGCTTCATTACGGTAGACTACAAGCTAATTATCAAAGTACAAGCACCTGGCCACATAATGCAATTCATCAAGACATTTGTGGCCGAAGCCGAAGAGATCCAGGTAAGGCAAACACCACCGTAGGATGTTCGGACGTCGACTACCATTTCATATTGGAGGGTTCGGTTAGATATGCACTAAAGGATAACCTAACTCTATTGGGCTTGCATGTGTTAAGAGAGATTTAGTCGATAAAATGCATTTTTTAAGTTCGGTTCATTCAAAACCAAATATGCAGTTTTTCACCGCGTGGGATTTTGTCTTCCACCAGGCATGGAGTTATGGTTGATTGAAATTGTATTGGCTTCTATTCTAACTTCTGACGAATACACATCATTTCTGAATTTTTGATGATTTTTTAGCAAATGAATGCTATCCACCGAAGTCATTTCAGTTTTAATGGTTATGTTATTTTTAGTTCCTCATAACTGCTGATAAGCTTCATGTTATTATATTACATATATCCAAACGTTTCTTTTCCATCATTTGTACTATTACCTTCCAACCAGACAATGTAACCCACCACTTTCTCATCATAGACTTACCATCTCCTCCACCCTTCGTATTCAATGCTTGCTTTACTCATTTTTTTAAAAAAAATATCAACCAAATAAACCAACAACAGACCTAAGGACGGGCGCCGCGTGGCGTCGCGCCTCCACCTGCTAGTTAGGTTTATTGCAGGTGTTCTTCTTGTGTCCACCAACACCACAGTACGAGCATTTTGCTTCTTTCCTGTCCTTGCGAGGAAGATTACCCCTTTGCGGACACGTAGTACTCTTGTGACCTGCTCCACGGCATATACTATAGAAACAAGTACGCTTGCTTGTCCCACACCCATCGGTATCTTTTTCATTGGGTGGCTGTTTGCATTTTATGCACATTGCGCCTCGGTCATCATATGGAGGCTTGTCCCTGCTGATAGTCAGCCGTCCTAGTTTACGCTTTTGTTCTGGAGGCCGTAAGCCAGCAAAATTACCAATTGCACTTCCCACCGCATCAGTCCCTTCACCACTTGCAGTTTGATGCAGCAGAATTATTTCCTTTCCTTTTCCTTTATCCTATTGGATTTTCTCATAGAGCCCCATCCTATCGTGCACAGTGGCCATAGGTGTCAGTGTATTCATTGCTCTCTTCATTATATCCATTGCACACTCATATGTCTCTCTGCATTGGCATCACCTAGACGGACAACATCAAGCGCATGGGTGTATAGATTTGTGTGTCTAAATGTTATTGAGTTGACACTAATATTATCCTTCTGGATATGTGCGAGATGATCTTGCAGCACATCCCTTGCATCCTTTGTCCAGCGCTTGAGAACGTGCTTTGCTGGTATCTGATCCATTCCAAGGAAATCAAGGCCCTGTACACAGTTCTTTGTATTGGTAGTTATGTTGTAGCAAGAATGCACGCAATATCAGATGCATGCCGTGCAATGCTTATTTATATTAGCTTCAGCACGTGGCAGCACAGCAAGCCCACGTGTTCAAAAGTATATAACTCTGAACCATTTGTCGTGCTTCTCCGGGTGGTCTCGCCGCGCTATGTTTTCCATCTGGTTACTTCTTCTATCTTGTATTGGTCTGCTTCATACAGGACTTCACCAAATTTCTCAAGCATAGCTCTTGTGTATACACTGCTAGCGTGCATCTCAAGTGGTGTGTTCATTCTCATAACTGGTGAATTCTGTTAATGAAACGAGGCACAAAACCAATGTTACGCAAGTTCAGGTAGCAAGTACAGAAGCAATGTTGAGAATGCAAGCTAAATTATGAACGAAAGTAACAAACATAGTCTTGCGCTAAGGCACACCTGTTAGCAAGGTTTGTGGATGTTTGTCACCCATCATGCGGATAAACTCAGTGAACACCCATTGAAATGTTTCTGCTGTCTCATCCCTTACAATACTCCTACGAATATGACACCTTGGAAGTGGTTGTTGACTCCAACAAACAGCCCGAATGGCATATCATACATATTTGTATGGTATGTTGTATCGAAAGTTATTGCATCTCCAAAGTAATGGTACGATGCTCTGCTTGCCCCTGTTGACCACAACAGATTTCGTATGCGGCTGTCTGTGTCTGGTTGTACTCTGTAATACAAACCAGAATCTTTGAATTCCAACTCAGCAAACACTTCAATTTTCTTTCTGACATCATCATCTGATTGACCTCGGCTAATCTGTCCACAAAGCCCCCTTAATGCCCTCTTGCTGAAAGGCACGTTGCTCATGGAGCCAAAAAAATGATTAAAGAGTATGTGCAGAGATGATATTGGAATGAAGTACTCACGGAGCAGCCGCAAACTACTTCCTGCATACATTTTCTTCTCTTGATGTTCAGTCTGCTATTTCCGTATCTAACCCCTGAAACCAATTTTCTAAGAATATAGATTGTAATAGTCGCATGATTGTCCAACGGAATCAAAGTTATCTCCAACGGCATGTATTACGATGGTGTCCCTCACTTTCGTGGTGTCCTCTTCTTTTCTGCATAGCTAGTTAATGTTTTTTCAAGTGCACTTATTGTCCCAGCGTAGGGGGCGCTCAAGAGGTGCACGACCGACAGGGACTCTGTTCAAATAGAAGATGTGTCACTAATGCAGAAATTACATTCTCCTACACAAGTATTAAGCCAAGCCATACAAACATTGCACAAGCAGTAAGAATAATGCTTTAGCTTTTGGAGCAATGTGATTTTTTTTACTTCTATGGTAAATGAAGAGTGATTTGCTTTATTAATGCAGCAGTTGATACCTCTTGTCCAGCCAGGGTCCTCAGGGTCTTCTTTGCTGGTCGACTGCTCCGAGCTCGGCGCTGACAAAGTGAGGCCTTCGCTGCTGCTGTTCAGACCAGAGTTCGGGTGGTTGTGCAGACCAGAGTTCGGGTGGCTTCAGCTTCCATTATTGCCTCGCCGCCGCCAAGATCCGGCAGGGGAATCTGCAAGAGGAGCGCCAACAGCAGCAAGTTCAGAGTCAAAATGAAAGCGGACAGTAATAGGCATCGCGAATCATAGAATAAGGAAGGTACCTATCAACGGGATCTGACACAAACTCGAATCTGCTGGGTATCGCCTCCGCCGGCGCTATTGCTCTGCTTTCTATTCTGCTAATGGGGGGCCGGTGCTAGCGAGAAGTGTCTTTTTTTTTCGTTGCTCACTTGGGGGAGGTGGGGGATGAGAAGGACCCTAGGTGCCACGTACGCACATCACTCCAACAGATCGCCATTTGCCTGACGATCCGGGAAGGTGTGGACCGGTAGTCTCGTCATGTACTGTTGGAACATGTAAACCCTGCCATGACGGGATCGTTATGTCAAGCGACGGGGATCACCGTACATTACTGTTCCAAGCTACGTACGTCTGCTTTGGCCCTTCGCTCGCATTCAATGCCCCGTAACACTTGCCATCGTTTGATTTGTACACTTACCGTGAGCAGGCGAGGCCGTGTGCACCATCGCCGTTCTCGTCAGAAAAGCTCATTAATGCCAACGATATATAACACACGAGTACTCGTCTTTGCCTGATATAGGACAACACATATTAGAGCCTTTGGTTAGCTCCACTACCATAGTACCATCAAGGGCCTGCACTGCATGACGCATGCAATTGTAATGTAATGAAGCTGAGCAGCAGGATGAAGAGCTATCAACAGCGCCGGTTAGTCTCCCTCACACCTGCATAGTAAATGAATTAAAAAAATTACTCTATGCATGCATATGGCCGTCTAATTAAAGAATGACGTAACCGATTAGCAAACAGGACGCGCTCCAAGGGTCGGAGCGTAGAATAAGCACAATGCGCTCTGGCTCACTTTAGCGCATATATATGGATCATACTAATATGAATTGGGAACTAAATAAATGGACTTACGAACTGAATACCAAAATAGTACAAAGGAACAACATCTCGTCAGTCTACTCCCGGCTAGCTATAGCTAGGCAGCCGGATCGATGGAAAGCACCGGCCGGCGAGGAGGTAAGGGCAACTCGTGTATTTTGCATGCATTGCAATGTGATGTGATGTAGTACATGGTGGCGGCCATGAGGAAACACAACTCTTGATGTGATGTAGTACAAGGTGGGCACCGGATACCTACTTTGTGACGCAGACTAGCTTTGTTCTGGATGCTGGTTAGTGGTTACCTTTTGACTTTTTTCCGCTATCTTGATAATGGAATCGGTGCTGGCCGGTGATTGCTTGCAAAAAGGGTTACTCCACCAGACAAAAGACGGAAAAGACACCAAGGCCATTTTATATAGTTCTAAACAGCCACAGGTTTCCTTCACCATTCCCTCGGCTTGAGGCCTCCTTTCCCCAAATTCGGCTGCAAAACCACCATCTTTCCTCCCCCCGGTCTTGATCTAAACATGTACCACCGTCATGCCAAGCGCCACCGCGACAGCCCCAACGAAGCGCTCCCAACCCCCAAGCAGCCCCTGACGACGACCACGACCCACTCTTTCGCCTCCTCCTCTTCCCCTGGCGTGCACTTCTTCGTGCGCGCCACCGACTCCAAGACCATCGTGATGCACACTGCGCGGGCCCATACCGTCGCCGTCGTGCTCGATAACTTCGTCGACTGTGGCTACGGCCCGGACTTGCGCCTCCTCTATGCGGGAAGGCGGCTACAGCCAGAGGCCACCATCGCGTCGCTCGGCCTCCTGCCCGACTCCACTCTCCACCTCAACAACGGCATCACCGACACCCCGCATCACTTCATGGCCTGGCAGGTAGCGTCACGCATTGCCAAGGCCACCACCAGCTCTATTGAGATTCTCGACATGCAGGTAATGGAGTACATCGCTTTCTTTGATCCCGGGTGCCAGCGAAACCGGCATCATCGTGCCGAGGATTACATCCAAATATTCCTTGAGTCGGGCGCTGCCATCACGCTTGTTGACCTCTACCTCTCAGATTTCTCTTTATCCCACACGCAGGCCGAGCGTGCCATCAGATGCTTTCTCAGCATGGACCCTGCATCCTTACCGTCTACTGTAACCCTCATGACGGGCTCGGACCCTGCATCCTTACCGCCTAGTGTAATGTTCGCGACGGTGCCTGTGCTGCTCGAATTCTGCCACTTGCTTTCTTCAGCCGCGGGAAATGGGGATTCCCTCTACAAGTCATGCCGTTACACACTTGCATGAATACTCTGCTTGCCCTTCTCCATGCTCACTTCCACGAAATCGCCAACCAGGGTCAGAGTCCTCCCGTTTGCCAGAGAAGTAGTTGAACTGGTGCTGAATGGACTTGCGTCAGAGTCCATGATGGTGTCAAGGACAGACCTTGAAGAGCTCTCAAACTTCTTTAAAGTGCTGTGCCCAGTGATGCCCGACGGGCTAATGCCAAATAATATTTACAACATCTCTCATAAGCGTGGTGACACATGGATATGGGAGTTACACGAAATGTCTATGAACTTGTTGAAAATGTTGGATGAGTGTCTCTGGAGGCTGGAGATGAATCTTCCATCATCGTCATCCGAGAGTAGGGGTTTCATAGAAAGTCAACCAATCTGGGCCAATCGATTACATATCCTTGCCGTATTGGAAGAACTGAATTTCATCTCCTCGAAATTCGAGGATGTGGCGCACAGCCTACGGTTCGTGTTGCTGGTACACAAAGCACCTCTCAATGCACTCGTGCGTTGTTCCAAGAGGAACGAGCATCTTCACTGGCTCGTGAAGCATAAGGATCTGCTTTGCTTCGAAGCAAGAAGGAACTTCGTCTTAATGTTGTTTCCTGAGGGGGAGGAAGACTACGGGGTTCCGCATGAGATGTTGATCGACCGGTCACGTTTACTAGATGAGTCCTTCGAGTATATCACATGGGCAAATCCTAGCAAGCTTCACAGTGGTCTGTTTATCGAGTTCAAGAATGAGAAGGCTACTGGCCGTGGCGTTCTGAGGGAGTGGTTCTGCATGGTTAGTCAGGCTCTCTTCAGCCCACAGCAAGTTCTCTTCTTGCCTTGTCCTAATGATCAACGGAGGTTCTACTTGAATGGAAGTAAGTTCCCTCGGTATTACCTTACCATTTTATATCCAGCTATACTGGAGTAGCTCGCAGGTTGACCAGTTTCTTTTCTTACATCCGGGGGTATATGTTTTTCTGGATAAATGGTGATTTTACCAACTCAAGATTTAGCATCGAACGGATAGAAAGCATGATGAGTAATATACCGGGTATACTAATCACTCCATGTTTAGTGTATTTTTTTTCTTGGAACTTGCATTCGGTATATATGACTGCCCACTACATACGGGTTCCCCAGCTCGCTTTGACGGATCTAGGTTCAATTCCCCATAGTATACAAGGGCCATATTCTTCTATAATGTCGGATGTCCTTGAAGGGACATATTCTTCTCAATTTAGAAGAACCAATGATCGCAATCGGTCTTTTAAAACAGTCGCTTAGTATTTGGAAAATAATGTTACTATAGAAGGTCTGCGAATCATATGGCTGCTTATTGGGCTACATTTTCACAAAAATAATGGACGGTTGTTATTTTACCAAATATGTACCAGTTGGCACGCAGCATGCATGCTACCGATCGCAATCGGTCTTTTAAAACGTTATTGACACTACACTGGTGTCAAAAACGTTCTTATATTATGGGACAGAGGGAGTAATTAACATACAAAACCACTAGACCACTTGTTCGAGTATATTAAGGAGATGCTGCACTAACTTTAGCGTGTCTGTCCCTATTAGCACATATGTATGTGCTGGTATAAGTTATCCCAGTGTGCCCTAGTCTAGTCATGGCCAACTTTTATCGCGCATGTCAGGTGTGGAGAAGTCCATATATAGTGCCGAGGGTGTAGACAGTTTTTGTAAAACAATTGTGCCAACTGTTTCTTCCTTACTGTTAAAAAAGGTTTATTCATATCTAGCAAGTAGTTTTTTTTAATATCCAATGTACAGATACCTAAATAATCTAATAACAAAGATATCCAATGATATTTGTTTTGTTAGGGCATGTTAAATGCTTTTAGACCGGAGGCTCTAGATGAGCCCAACTTTAAACTTGCAAAGCCCTCAACCGGCAAGGACACAACAACCAACACACTTATCACCAAGAAAAAAATGGGGGTTACCCCCCAAACGACCGATACATGCATTGTGCTAATAGAACAGCTCACAGGACAAATACAACACATGAAAAATTGAAACAAAAACTTAAACATATCCTGAAACATCAAGGTCGTCATCCACCACAACCACTCGCATCAATGAAGCCACACCAATCTTAGGGGAGGCATAATTTTATTAGGAACAAGCCCCGGTCCACTCTGATTGGATGCCCCTAGACCAAATGCCATTAGTCTCCGCCGCAGAAAAAGGTTAGTGACTTCTCGTCTTGGATCAAAGAATGCAAAGTAGTTCACCCTAGAACCTAAATGAGCCATTTTCGACTACGTTGCCTAGGGAAGGGACGACAAACCACCCATCACACAAATCGTGCTATACTCGAAACCAACCTTCGCCCACAGCATAGTCACGCGGAAGACGAACATTGCCGGATGAATTCGTAAGCCTAAGAAGACAAAGAGCACTGGGCTCTCGCCATCCTTGAAGCACTATTGAAGCCGGCGAGGAGAATAATTTTCTCTCTCACCTTGTCTCGAAGGCAACAAACCAAAGGCTTACAGGGCCTCAAGTTGGAAAGAACACCAGTATCCAGAACCAGTCGGATACGAAGTAGGGCACTACATCAAAACTCGCAATAATGAAACCACCACCACTAGCCACAAAAGCCACGTCATCTCAACTACCACGATACCCCTGCGGTCCATAAACGGTGCCTCAGGGAGGTGTAATATGTCATAGCACAAGCATCGCCCAAAGCAGGACCAAGGTTTTCACCCATGAACAGGGGAGGAAACCTCAACGGCGCCTGGAAGGAGGGGGCGAAACCTGCAACATCATCATTGTCGTTGTCTCTTTGGCCTATCAAGGGTTTCCTCCCGGCCCTGAGAACCTCACTTGTCCTTTGAGTCTTTGACCACCATTAGGATTCGGTGAGAATGGACATGCCAACCTCCATATTCGTTGGATAGGATGAGAAATATGTGGATATCAACTTGTCTTCTAAAACATGACACAATGGCGAGCCCGACGGCCGCAACCTCCATCCATCAGACCCACACCACCCAAGCAAGCCACGGAAACCGACCGAGTAGCCGTGATGTGCATTGTGACGGTGCCGCCATCTCTATATGGGCCGTCGCCCCGGTGTCTCATACGCTTCCCATTAGAGTGAAACAATGAAAGAATCACCACATCTTCCTCAAAGTTGGGAGAGCAGGAGAGAGGGGCAAAGTGGCGGTTTTAGTGTTGGCCGCTGAGTCACCACAAAAGGTCGACACGCGAGCCAGGGGGGTCACTCTAGCACATGTTCAAAACATGAGCTAAATCAATAACCCTTTTATCCACAGATCCTATATCCTTTGATCAATGACTTGCATTTAAAATTCCTATTAAGAGAAAGATTATCATTCTGCTCTCTACCTTGAACCTTGCACGGCGGCACCCAGAGGATATTTCTGTTAGCAACTGTGTGAAATAACACTAACCATACAGATTAGTACAGAGTTGTCCCTTGTCATTAAAATTATTCATTAGAAACTGTGTGAAATAACAATAACCATATAGATTAGTACAGAGCTGTCCCTTGTCATTAAAATTATTTTCTATTGGGATTTAAGATAGCAAACCGCTGTTTTATAGCGAGTTAATTCCCCTAGTGCTTAAATACAATAGAGGTAATCTCCCACTGGAATCAAAACCATATGAAAGTGATTATCTGGTTAAACTAACAGTCCCTCCATTTTAGATATAAGGTGTATCAATTTTTGTGCAAATCAAACATGTTTATGTTTGACCAAGACTATAGAATAAATATCACGTCTACAATAATAGAAAAATATGAAAATACATTTCGTGACGGCTCTAATGCTACAAATTTGGTACTGTAAATATTTGTAATTTTTTTTCTAAAAACTTGGTCAAACATACACGTGTTTGATGTTTGAAAAAACTAATACACTTTATATTTCGAAACCAAGGGTGTATCAACCAAGTTTTTTACCATGTAGACATATACTCCCTTCATTTCTAAGCGTAAGTCTTTTTAGAGCTTTTAGTATGGACTACATACAGATGTATATCAATATATTTTAGAGTGTATATTTACTCATTTTGCTTTGTATGTACTCCATGTTGGAATATCTAAAAAGATTTATAATTCGTCTATTTATTTTGAAAGGCAAAATAGTACTATACTCCGTTAACCTATTTCCATTGGGGTGATCAAGGACTCTAACGTTGCCGAATTTGCCTGTCAGAGTCAGATATCAATAGTTCAGCTTTTTTTTGTGCAAGCAAGTCCTTGGATACATTTTTGTTCTTTTGAGCCCTCAGCTACCAGTTTTAGCTTTGGTTGTCTAGGCCCTTTTGCCTACTCGATTAAAGAATTGAGGGCATGACTATAAAGAGTTCTAAATATGGACTGCTAACTATTGCTGAAACTTTTAACATGTTTTCAAAATATTATTTGTACTGATATTAGGTTTTTTATTTAAACGTTTTTGTTGTTGCTAATTTACTGTTTTGGTGGAAGCTTAGTAAAGAACATCCACAACTCCAATACTTTATCCTTATAAATTTCATTATGAATACTCGTTGCTGAAATAAAGCCCATATGGTAGATACATTGGTTATAATGAGGATGTAACTAAATATTCTTTAGCAGTGGATTAATTACAACAAAAGTAAACCGTACAAACAATAATTAATAGTTAGTAAAAACAATCCTCTGTTTCTTTTTTTCTACTTTTTGTGGGGCCTTTCTTTGTTCTTTTTAATTGTGGTTCTCATGCATTCAATATCGATGCAAAAATAATAGTTATGTCTGGCTAGCAAGATGGTATTGACTGAGTATGTGCTTTGCAGCATCTGCTATGGACCCACTCCACCTGGAATACTTCATTTTTTCAGGGCGATTAATTGGATTAGCATTGATGCATAAAGTGCAAGTAGGAATTGTTTTGGACCGCACATTATTCTTGCATCTTGCTGGGAGAAGTATTACATTGGAAGATATTGCAACTGCAGACCCTATCACGTATGCAAGCTGTAAAAAGATTCTAAGATGGGTGCTGCTGATATTGATGATTTAACTCTCACATTTTCCCGAGATGTTCATATCTTAGGGACTCAAAGGAATGTTGATATTTGTGCAGGAGGGCAGGATATCTCTGTGAACATCAGTAACATAGATTATTACATTGATCTTCTTATTAAAAATATCTTTGTCGACTCTATTTCTAATCAGCTAGCTAAGTTTGCAAAAGGATTTAGTGACATATTGGCCAATCCGGAACTCAAGAAGGTATTTTTTGGGTGTTTGGATCAAGAAGACTTTGACCGAATGCTTGGGGGAAACAACAACAGTATAAATCTGAAAGATTGGGGATCACATACTCAATATAATGGCTACAAAGAAAAAGATCGCCATGTTAACTTGTTCTGGAAGGTATATCGTGTATCTCTGTATACATGCACTAAGTCATGAATTTTCATTTGGTTTTAGCCATGCCATGAAATGCTTTAATCCGGGGAGTCCCCCCTTTTCAAAAAAAATGAAATGCTTTAATCATCTGCTCATCCCACAATCTCAATTTCTCATGGGCAATATACAACCTCTGACTTTAATTCCATTTAGACGTAGGACGAAACATTGATACCATGATCATAGATTAACCCATGTTCTCGATTTCTCATGCGCAACATACCATCTCTTACTTTAATTCCATGTAGATCTAGGAGGAAACATTGACACCATGATCACAGATTAATAGGTGAGGTATATATTTGTGGTACATGTGCACAAGAGATGTACGGTCACAATCATAATATCCATGTGTCCCTTAAGATCAATTCCACTTTGTGATACCCAGAATTTTGTATGTGTCATCCTGTATATTATGTTCCCAACGAAAATGGTTGAACTCCTTCTATCATTGCTAAATTTTTCTCCTTTTGGGTCCAAATGTGATTTCGTGACCGAGGCAAGTGGGTGAACAGAGTCCGGCCAGCCTTGGCGGTTGGTACAAATAACTGATGTGATCTTGTGGCACTGAAGTGCCATTGTGAATGCATCGTATTTCTAGCTTATTGGAGTTACACAACAACCACAGTACTCATTCTAAAAAGAGAACTGTTTTACTCAACGAAAAATGTCAATAGCTTGTTACTTGGTACAATTAATCCATGTGCGCTGTTATTTTGTGTAATGAGATGAGTACAACTACCCCTGTCTGTGTCGACTGTTATATTTCACGTGTGTTAAAAATTTCAGTTCAAATTTGTTTATCTTGTATGTTATGATTAGCAAAGTTATCTATTCACACTGCAGGCTGTCGAGAGCATGCCAGTTGAGCAGCAGAGGCAACTTCTCTTCTTTTGGACTTCAGTGAAATATTTGCCCTCCGAAGGTTTTGGTGGACTGAGCTCAAAACTGTACATACACAACACATTTGAGTCAGCTGACCATCTCCCATCCTCGCATACATGCTTCTACCACCTTGGCCTCCCTCCATATCCAACCCTCAAGGTGATGCATAACCAGCTGCAGAAGATCACACAAGAGCATGTGAGCTGCAGCTTTGGTACGGGTTAGATGCTTCGTT
Organism: Triticum timopheevii; assembly: GCA_963921465.1. NCBI lineage: Eukaryota > Viridiplantae > Streptophyta > Magnoliopsida > Poales > Poaceae > Triticum > Triticum timopheevii. The sequence continues at coordinate 687,998,962 of OY997274.1, forward strand.
GTGGAATCCAAACTGGTATATTTTGTACATATATACTTCCTCTGTCCCATGATGTTATTACATCCGATATACTTGTATATCTGTTTCAATGACATCTTATATTATGGGACAAAGTGAGTACATCTGAGGTAGTGCCAATCATATGTATCTCATTAAATATCTATTATTAACCACTTGGCATGGTTGGTAAGCTATATAAAAAACAATAAACAATGAATAAAAAACATGTATGTTATTAGAGCTTAAAAATAGTGTGTCATGGCTTGATTTGTATGTATGGAAAGTTAGCGTTCTGGGTTGACTTCTGCTGACTCAACGGTGGATACTAAAGCACAACCCTTTTTGTGCATGGTAATACGTGTCTTATTCATGTATCATAAGGATTCTAGTACAAGCCACATCCTTGAAAATAAAAAAAATAGTACAAGCCACATACACACTGACATGATAAAACTGAAAAAACAACAAAACACCAGTCTTTGCACAAAGGAACAACAGTTAAGAAGTAAAATAACAAACAAGACCGAAAAATCCTCTGAGCTTCACACCAACGCCCGTCAACTGCCTCTGACACCACCACAGCAGACAACAAAATAAAAAGATGAGGATCACCTGCATAACCGAGCTCGACGCGGCTCTATCACTGATATGCAGCTTTGTAGACCTCCAAGGTGGCTTTCCAAGGCAAAACCATAATCATCAAGTGAAGAAGACCGGGGCAATACTCCGGACATGCCATCAAACTCCAAATCTAATACCCCCACATGACTAAGACATCGGAGGAGGAAACCATACATGCGTCCATGAACCACGAACCCATCACATGATCCACCATCTTACAGATATCTTCGATACAGACCATAATTTGCAGCCGCTCCTGGACTGCCTTCTAAGCTCTGGGCCGGCGCTGGAGCGCAAACGCCGTCGCAATGGCCCGAGGAACAAACGTCCACCATGAGGATGCCGCCTCAACCATGCTTCAATACACCTCCCTTATATCTATTCATTTACTTTGTGTTCTATGTACGACATCACGTATGTTTGGTTTCTTTTTAACACATGCATTCCACTTTGTCTAACCCTAGGCCGCCTCTTCTGCTCGAATTATTTTCTCCCTGTCACCTTTCTCCGCCACCGCCGACTCTTCTACGCACCGTAGTACGGACGTCGCCGATGCTTCTCCATGTCGTACTGCCGCCATTCTTTCTTCTGCACCAACATGTCGCCGTTTCTCCAAGTCGTACTACCGCCTCCGCTTCTTCGCGTCATACTACCACTACTTCTGGACGACACCACGGAGATGGATGTTGAAGTAGTGGAGATGGAGCAAGCCAATGACTGGGAGAGGGTGGCCAATATGTTTTATTTTCCCCATGGGCGGAGCCAGAGTGATGCTCCATTAATAAAAAGTTAGATCAGGAAAGAAGAGTGCCGTGCATTGTGCATTATCAGCTATTCGGCAGACTATTTGGGACTGAAAGACAACTAATAATGTAGCTAGCTGCATGTCTTACTAAGGACTATTTGTGATTTCTTTATTCTTTCAGTTGGTTGCTGTAACCCGAGGAAAGAATCTGCAAGTAAAAATGGCAGTGAGTGAGTTCTGTATGTTTCTCCATGATTCACTTGTGCCTTTTATATTATTCAGTTGGCTGTCCTTACTCTGCTTGAAGAGGAGGAGAAGAGAAGAGCAAAATCTGGAATAAGCAGTGTAGAGTGAAGTGTGTTTTGCGAGAGTTGATGAGGAAGTCTAGTTTTGTTTTGTTTTGTTTTGTGTAATAAGCAGCATTGTCCCTTCAGCCACCAACCATGAAGCAGGAGCTCATGGCATTTGCAATGTCCGTCCGAGCCACAGCCGACCCCGGGCGCAGGCTCCCTAGAGCAAAGGATGTAGCGGAGCCAAATGAATGCTGCTACTTGAATTAAAAGCTAGGTCGGCTAAACAAAACATATATCATGATGTTGGCAGCAAACAAGTTATGGTGTAGCTGCATGGAGGCTGAAAACTATTTGTGATTTCTATCCTAATTCAGTTGTTTGCTGTAACCTAAAGAATTTCCAGACATAATATGCACTAGGCGAGTCATGTATGTTTATACAAGGCAGGTGCTTGGGCCTCATTTCATTGTAGCCTTAGTTCTGAATATTGGTCGTAATAGTGCTATTAGCTCTCAGCAATTTTTAGAGAAGAGAGAGATGACTGACAGTACGTCGAGAGTGTCTTGTGGCAGTTCAAGTTCAACTGATCGTTTTGCCTGTACCACGACAAGTCAAATTGATAGGCTTCATTGATCGCAACATTGGCACCTGGAACTGTTGTGCCTACTTTATTTTGTATCCTGCCAAGTTGTTGCAGAAGAGGACTGAACGGAGGTGAATGCATGAAGTTGTCCCTACTTAGAGAAAGCATCCTCCAGAAATTTAGACTAGTGATCTAACATCAGAACAAAATCAAGGCTTGAAAAACTCACAGGCTGGTCGTTGTTTCTGCATTAAGGTTACTTTGCCAAAGGAATGGTTCAGTCATTCTTTTCTTTTTTCATGTGCACAAGAGCAGACGTGTGAGATTTGCAATTTATTCAGAGCAGTTTGTTCCTACTCAGGCCAAGACAATATCGTTACCTTGTGGGTCATCTTCATCTCAACCTATTAACTTCCTAAATGCATTGGGTGTATATTACTTTGATTGTCCATTCAGTTGGCCAGTTAAGTTAGCACCTCTGTACTAGTATATAATTGCCCCGGTTCCATCGATCAAATCAACATGCATGAATGATGTGTAGGCCTTGACAATGGAGACAAGATCATAGTGAATTGATGCTACAACCAGAATTTATATTAGCAATGTGATAAGTTGGACAAATGGAGATCATCAGGGTGCTTTCCTTACATCGAATTGCATGCATGAGTGCAGTGCAGGACCTCATTGCAGTGGAGCCAAGGCTGAACTGATGCCACAACATGAATTCGAAGTTCAATCCACAAGCTTTTCTTCATTATTCCTATTTGTCATGTGTGTGGAATAGTTGTATCTCTTGCGTTATTGACAGTATGATTGTGTTGGTGGGGAAAACGAGTAATATTGTTGCTGCATTGTGACCGAATTTTTGTTTCGTTTTTGTTTTGTGATTTTTATCCTAATTCAGTTGCTGTTACCCGAAGAATCTTCCCAAAATGAAGGCAATTTAGAAGGGTGTATGGATACTAAAGAGTATATGTGGTTTCTAAATCCTTGAGTCCCTGCCAGCATCATTAAGACCAAGTTCCTTCTTGCTTCGAAGCAAAGCAGATCCTTATGCTTCACGCGGTCATTGACAGAATCCTTCAGTCTCTTCCATCGAGCTACAAGAGCTTTAGTACCGAGTCATCCGGGAGATTAACTCCCAGCTGAGTCAAGCGGTTGTGCAACCCAGACATCTTGAGTATGTGCTCACTGACAAAACTATTTTCCTCCATCTTACAGCTGAAGAACTTGTCGGAGACTTCATATCTCTCGACCCGGGCATGAGCTTGGCAAACCATTTTCAGCTCTTCGAGCATCTCATATGCTCCGTGTTGCTCAAAACGCTTTTGGAGCCCCGGTTCTAAGCTGTAAAGCATGCCGCACTGAACGAGGGAGTAATCATCAGTACGAGACTGCCAAGCGTTCATAATGTCTTGGTTCTCTGGGATTGGTGCTTCACCTAGCGGCGCTTTTAGGACATAATCTTTCTTGGCAGCTATGAGGATGATCCTAAGGTTCCGGACCCAGTCCGTATAGTTGCTGCCATCATCTTTCAGCTTGGTTTTCTCTAGGAACGCGTTGAAGTTGAGGGTAACGTGGGCTATTTGATCTACAAGACATATTGTAAAGATTTTAGACTAAGTTCATGATAATTAAGTTCATATAATCAAATTATTCATTGAACTCCCACTCAGATTAGACATCCCTCTAGTCATCTAAGTGATACATGATCCGACTTGACTAGCCCGTGTCCGATCATCACGTGAGATGGACTAGTCATCATCGGTGAACATCTCCATGTTGATCGTATCTTCTATACGACTCATGTTCGACCTTTCGATGTTCCGTGTTCCGAGGCCATGTCTGTACATGCTAGGCTCGTCAAGTTAACCTAAGTGTTTGTGCGTGTGTAAATCTGTCTTACACCCATTGTATGTGAACGTTAGAATCTATCACACCCGATCATCACGTGGTGCTTCGAAACAACGAACTTTCCCAACGGCGCACAGTTAGGGAGAACACTTTCTTGAAATTGTTATGAGGGATGATCTTATTTACTACCGTCGTTCTAAGTAAACAAGATGCAAAAACATGATAAACATCACATGCAATCATATAGTAGTGACATGATATGGCCAATATCATATAGCTCCTTTGATCTCCATCTTCGGGGCTCCATGATCATCTTCGTCACCGGCATGACACCATGATCTCCATCATTGTGTCTCCATGGGGTTGCTCGCCAACTATTACTTCTACTACTATGGCTAACGGTTTAGCAATAAAGTAATGTAATTACATGGCGTTGAATCAATGACACGTGGGTCATACAATAATTAAGACAACTCCTATGGCTCCTGCCGGTTGTCATACTCATCGACATGCAAGTCGTGATTCCGATTACAAGAACATGATCTCATACATCACATATATATCATTCATCATTCATCACAACTTTTTGCCATATCACATCACAATCACATGCTGCAAAAACAAGTTAGACGTCCTCTAATTGTTGTTGCATGTTTTACGTGGCTGCAATAGGGTTCTAGCAAGAACGTTTTCTTACCTACGTAAAAGCCACAACGTGATTTGCCAACTTCTATTTACCCTTCATAAGGACCCTTTTCATCGAATCCGCTCCAACTAAAGTGGGAGAGACAGACACCCGCTAGCCACCTTATGCAACTAGTGCATGTCAGTCGATGGAACCTGTCTCACGTAAGCGTACGTGTAAGGTCGGTCCAGGCCGCTTCATCCCACAATACCGCTGAAGCAAAATAAGATTAGTAGTTGCAAGAAAGTTGACAACATCTACGCCCACAACAAGTTTGTGTTCTACTCGTGCAAAGAGAACTACGCATAGACCTAGCTCTGATACCACTGTTGGGGAACGTTGCAGAAAATAAAAATTTTCTACACTTTCACCAAGATCAATCTATGAGTTCATCTAGCAACGAGAGAAAGGAGTGCATCTACATACCCTTGTACATCGCGAGCGGAAGCGTTCAAGAGAACGGGGTTGAGGGAGTCGTACTCGTCGTGATCCAAATCACCGATGATCCTAGTGCTGAACGGACAGCACCTCCGTGTTCAACACACGTACAGTTGGGGAAGATGTCTCCTCCTTCTTGATCCAGAAAGGGGGAAGGAGAGGTTGATGGAGATCCAGCAGCACGACGGCGTGGTGGTGGATGCAGCAGCGATCTCGGCAGGGCTTCGCCGAGCTTCTGCGAGAGGGAGAGGTGTAGCAAGGGGGAAGGGAGGCGCCAAGAGCATGGGTGCGGCTGCCCTCCCTCCCCCCTTTATATAGTCCCCCTAGGGGGGCGCTGGCCCTAGGAGATGAGATCTCCAAGGGGGGGCGGCGGCCAGGGGGTGGCTTCCCCCCCAAGCCAGGTGGAGGCGCCCCCATCCCTACGGTTTCCCAACCCTAGGCGGCGGGGGGGGGGGGCAAAGGGGGGGCGCACCAGCCCACCAGGGGCTGGTTTCCGTCCCACTTCAGCCCATGGGGCCCTCCGGGATAGGTGGCCCCACCCGGTGGACCCCCGGGACCCTTCCGGTTGTCCCGGTACAATACCGGTGACCCCCGAAACTTTCCCGATGGCCGAAACCTGACTTCCTATATATAATTCTTCACCTCCGGACCATTCCGGAACTCCTCGTGAAGTCCGGGATCTCATCCGGGAATCCGAACAACTTTCGGGTTACTGCATACTCATATCTCTACAACCCTAGCGTCACCGAACCTTAAGTGTGTAGACCCTACGGGTTCGGGAGACATGCAGACATGACCGAGACGCCTCTCCGGTCAATAACCAACAGCGGAATCTGATACCCATGTTGGCTCCCACATGCTCCTCGATGATCTCCTCGGATGAACCACGATGTCGAGGATTCAATCAATCCCGTATACAATTCCCTTTGTCAATCGGTACATTACTTGCCCGAGACTCGATCGTCGGTATCCCAATACCTCGTTTAATCTCGTTACCGGCAAGTCACTTTACTCGTGCCGTAATGCATGATCCCGTGACCAGACACTTGTTCACATTGAGCTCATTATGATGATGCATTACCGAGTGGGCCCAGAGATACCTCTCCGTCATACGGAGTGACAAATCCCAGTCTCGATTCGTGCCAACCAAACAGACACTTTCGGAGATACCCGTAGTGCACCTTTATAGTCACCCAGTTACGTTGTGACGTTTGGACACCCAAAGCACTCCTATGGTATCCGGGAGTTGCACAATCTCATGGTCTAAGGAAATGATACTTAACATTTGGAAAAGCTCTAGCGAAACGAACTACACGATCTTTGTGCTATGCTTAGGATTGGGTCTTGTCCATCACATCATTCTCCTAATGATGTGATCCCGTTATCAATGACATCCAATTCCCATAGTCCGGAAACCATGACTATCTGTTGATCATCGTGCTAGTCAACTAGAGGCTTACTAGGGACATGTTGTGGTCTATGTATTCACACGTGTATTACGATTTCCGGATAACACGGTTATAGCATGAATAACAGACAATTATCATGAACAAATAAATATAATAATAACCATTTTATTATTGCCTCTAGGGCATATTTCCAACACAACTTGCTCTCTGCATACGATTTGTTGACAAATCAGGAAGAGGATGTGAGAGGTTCCTTGGAGTTGTTCATGTTGCCAATACAACTTCATTGTCACTTAAGGATGAAATTCAAACTTTGATTAAAGATCATCATTTGACTCCTAGTCAAATACGGGGGCAAGGATATGATGGGGCTAGCAACATGAAAGGGGAGATTAAAGGGTTGAAAACATTGATCATGAAAGAGTCACCCTCTGCCTATTACATCCATTGTTTTGCACATCAACTTCAGTTGGTTCTTATAGCTGTGGCAAAGGACAATGAACCATGTTTGTGGTTCTTTGATCATGTTTATTACTTGCTCAATATTGTTGGAGTTTCTTGTAAGCGCCATGACATGCTTCGAGATGTTAGATCTCAAAAGGTGTTGGAAGCACTTGAAATGGGTGAGATTGAAAGTGGAAGTGGGCTAAATCAAGAGATGGGACTAGCTAGACCCGGAGACACTCGTTGGGGTTCTCATTTCAAAACCATTATGCACATTGTTAGCATGTATTCCACAATCCTTGAAGTACTTGATGCTATTGGAAAAGATCCTTCACAAAAAAGTTAGTGGACAAGAATACGTGGAGTTGCTCAAGCCTTTGAATCATTTGACTTTGTTTTCAATCTTCACTTCATGCTTGTTATTCTTGGCTATACAAATGAGTTGTCCAAATCTTTGCAAAAGAGAGATCAAGATATTGTCAATGCAATGACACTTGTTAGTTTGACAAAGAGTAGAATGCAACACATGAGGTCTTATGGCTGGGAAGATTTTCTTGCAAAGCTAACCTTATTTTGCAACAAACATGACATTCAAGTTCCTTTGTGGGAGGATATTTATGAGCCTAATCGAAGATCACGTCGGTATTATGAAGTACAAATAAATGATGATCGTTATAGAAGAGAAGTATATCTTGGTGTCATTGATCAAACCATTCAAGAGCTTGACAATCAGTTTGATGAGGTTAATACGGAGTTGCTTATTTGCATGTCGGCTTTGAATCCCCTCAATTCATTTGCTTCTTATGATGCACTCAAGGTAATGAGACTTGCTGAATTCTATCCCATGGACATTTCAAGCACAGATTTGATAAGGCTAGAATTTCAACTTACTAATTTTATTGATGATATGAGACAAGATGATAGGTTTAGAAATGCAAGTACTATTGGTGAGCTCTCTATTATGCTTGTTTCTACAAAGAAGCATGTTCTTTATGATTTGGTCTACTTAATCATCAAATTGATATTGATTTTACCGGTGGCGACGACGAGTGTTGAAAGAGTGTTTTCAGCAATGAATCTAGTGAAAAATAAGTTGAGGACTACTATGAGTGATGATCGCTTGAATGATTGCTTGGTGACATTTATTGAACGTGATGTGTTCATGGGAGTAAGCGAAGATGACATAGTTGATGCTTTCATGGCAATGCAAAAACGTAGAGTTACCTAGTGATGTAATTTTCTACTTGTGCTTCTTTCATGTAAGACTACTCGTATTGTAATTGAGCACATTTGAGATATATTTTATGAACTAAATTGTTGTGAGATTTGCATTAAGCTACCCATGTTATTATTTTGCCATATTTTGTCTAACACCTGGATTAGGTGGGAATTTTTTTTAGATTGTGCACACCCTTCATTTTTTTTCCTGGGTACGCCACTGCCCGAGTAATGCTCCTGTAGGTAGGCAGAGCAGCCTGAATGATCGCCTGAAGAAATGACGGCATCGAGCATGCGTCGCCAACGCCGCCGCAGAGGTTGCCGCTGATTTCTGGCAACGTGGTTGCAACTGATATCTTCAGTAGTGACCTGTCGCACCTAATATATCTTTCCATGATGTGGTGCAAAAGCTCTTCGTCATTGCCGATTGTTCATTTAACCTCCCTCAAAACATTGAGAGTACGAAATTTACAGGACTTGTGCTTTCTAGAAGGGTTGTCTTCGCTGCAACTTTCCATCGCAATTTTTGCATATGTCCCGAACCTGAATATGAAGTGTATCTCACAGTTGCGAGTCCAGACTACACTCGATGTTAGTTGCCCCGTACTGCTCAGCCACATCCTCTCAGCTGAAGGTTTTACAGTTCCAAGATATCTCGCTCTTGTACAAAGCAAGGAGCGGCCATTTTCATTTGAAGAATCAGCAGTTTTATCATCTGTCAACTGCCTGCCATTTCAAAATTGTGAAATGATTTCCTTGGCAGGAGGCAGGAAATATGAAGTGTTTTTCATGTTTGAGGAGACTCCAAATCTGTGGATGCCCCAATATATCATCTTTACCAGATTTACCATCCTCTCTTTACCAACTGTACGTGGATGATTCTGAACTCTTGAAGAAGAGCTGCCAATCACCCGATGGAGAAAGCTGGCCAAAGATTGAGCATATCCACTCAATACAGATTGTTTAATTTTCATTCAGATTTGCAATTACAAACAAAGAGAAAGGTAAACACCTCACCTGCTCACGCTCAAAGAGATGAACATTCTGTACTTTTTATTTCATAATTTTATATCTTGCATGTATTTATGTATTAAAAAGCTCCCTTTATTGATTTTATTAAAGTTTTCCTTGTTCATTTATTTCGAACAGAAGGCCTCCACGGAGCAAACCTCCTCTCCACTGCCTGTCACTGAGGTGGAGTGAGTGTCTCAAGCTCTCATCATGCAGTTCAGCGCTTGCATTTGTGGTCGGTTGACCCCTCAGTTCACTTCATCGCTAATTTGTGGAATCATGGCCATCAATGGCTCCACCTCCTTTGCCAAGACGTTTATTTAAATACACATATTATTATATTCTTACTCTTATCTTCGGAGCGTCACGTGTGGTTGGTACTAGTTGTAGCTTGTATCTTTTGTGTGCTGTGTTGTACTTGTACTTGTGGACAGCTAATCTTCATGTACCATCACGCCTGAAGAAATGTGTTGTATCGGCAGTTTCTTTTTTATCACAGCGGAGGTTTCTTTGTTCATTAGTATAGAATAAGGTTATCTATATATAATTTAGTTGATCCGTTTGCACTCAGTACAATTGATGTCTACTTTAGGTGGCTGCTTCTGGATACATATAGTTTTTTGAGTGCAAGTTTATTCTTGTCAGTTATTAGTGGAGATTGTTGAGTCAGTACTGCTGATCTCCATGTAGCATCTTACGTACGTGAACCTGTGCAGTTTCTCCTGGACCATAGTGGAGTTCGCTTTGTCCTTTTGGTGTATATTAAAGATATCTTTTTTTTTTCTAGAAATGGAGGAGGACCCCGGCCTCTGCATCTGGACGATGCATGCAGCCACTTTATTAATTATTCACAAAAGTCCTTACAAAGAAATACAACAATAAGTCTGAAACCATCGTCTAGGCAACATCTGTCGCTACTCCTATCATGTTGATGAAGGAATGCTGATAGTCCGGGCCTAATACCACAAAACTCGCAGCCAAGCCTAACATCTAAGACCTGAGACCCCAACCTAGCCACTTGCCGGATCTGAGAGATACACTGGTCCGGCGTGCTCTCAAAGGCCGCCGCCGCCAACCGCCACCGCTCCATCTTCAGAGCTGTACTGATGCATCGACCTTGCTCGGTCTAGCTAGCATCGATGCCACCACGGCGCCCAACGGCACCTCCTCCCTGTGCGCAAATAGTTGAGTACGTCGCGATCGCCACTGATACAACTCAGCGCCATGATGCCAAGTACCACCAACCGACACAGCTTGAAGTCCTTGAAAGATCTGTCGTGCGTAGCACCTGCCGACTAGGCATGACAAAGCGTAGCACCTGTCGGTCAGGCATGACTTGACATCTCTACCGAAGCTCCGTGCAAGACGAAGCCGCTCCACCTTCTACCTCTGACATCCAGCGCTGCTCCACAAACTATGCTCCCAAGAGAGAAACGACACCGCAGTGCCGCCGTCGTCCGATCTGAAATACCAGATCCTAGGGTCTCCCCCGGAGCACTACGAGTGGGTCAACAGTAGTTACACGACGACGCGTCCATCAAGGTCACGACGTAGAACGCCGCCATCGCCTGTCGTCGGCTCGGTTTTCACCGGCAACCATGTCTCCCCAACTCGCACCCGGGACTAGATGATGGATTCCGAGATCCGATCACAAAGCCTCTAGCCGGCCATCTCTAACGAAGAAGATGACCACCACCACTGGCCAGCGAGATGGCGCGAGATGAAGTAGGGCGCTGCCAGCGTGTGTCCTGGCCAGCATCGCCGGCGCTAGGCGCGTCCGGGACCACGCCCCATGGCCGAGGACAACGGCAAGCGCTGCCACAACGGGGACGCAGACCCGAAGCCCAGATCCGGCCCACCCACACGCTGCTAAGTGGCCACCACCAAGCGCCGTTTAGGGGAAGCCCTGCCGCTGTGAGGGACACCGCCCCAAGGGCAGCAGGCTCCAGCCACCGGCGGAACGACTAGGATGCGCCACCGCCACCTTCCCTGGGGACCACGCGGGCTTCACCGGTGGCCCCTTCGGCGGCGGCGAAGCGGGGGAGGACTGGGAAGGGGCAGCTGGCGGCCCGGTTAGGGTTTCCCCGTGCGCCAGAGGAGACGCGCGGGGGATGGGGCCGTTCTAGGTCAATAATAAGGATATCTGTACAAATATTCAATCGATCCATTTATACTCAATGGATGTATACATCAGACCGCTGCTGGCCCGGGACACTGTGATGGCGGCGGGGCATTTCGCCTTCTCACACAGGGTCCTTTGTGCGCTCGTCATTTTGGCGAAGAACTCCCCCTTGAAATATGAGTTTTGACAATTTTGGTGAATCTCAAAAATCTGTGCCAGGAATGGGATGCTTCCATAAAGAGTACCTGGCGAGTAGGTAAAAATCCTGCACGGTCAGCATGTGGTTCACAAAATTCTGAAAGTCTGCACTCAACTGACACATTTTCGTGTGCAGCATCCCCGATTCTCCTTACTTACTTCAGCACGTGCCATATGCACTTGTGGTGAATGTTGTCAGGCATTAAACTTTTAATAGCTAACTCCATCCCACTGACATTGATCTGTACGCCTACCAAATCCTCACCTGCGATGTGAGGACGAGGATGTCAGGACTGGTGAAGCTCCCAACTACCAACTGCAATGAAAACCATCTCCACTTGGCAACATCATCAGATGGGAGCGTATTGAAATTGATCTCTATAGATGGGTTCATGATATCCATGTGGCTATGCCTCCCCACAGTACTAGCAAGTGGTGGTGGTTGCTAGTGGTTGGGCGCTGAAAGGTGTGATCGATGTAGAGGAGAAGCTATGGTCGTTGTACCCAGACATTCCTGTTGCAGGTGGCTCTGATGTACTAGTTGAGTTAATGGATCTGGAAACAGGAACAGAGACGTGGTTGAATTACATGTGCGTAATCGAGATTGCGTGTTTCTTGATATAAAGACAAAGGAGATGCATCGGCAAAAGTATGGCTCCTGCTCCCCGTTGTTTGAGATCGACCTGCCATCTCACCTACAAACCATGGAAGTTCTCTCATACCTAGCAAGCTAGCCAAGTAGGTAGGGTATGTTACAAATGTAGTTACCACCTTGATCGAGTGGTGCTTGATTAGTCCATATTTGATTTTATTTTATCGTATCATGCGAGCATATGAATACATGGTCTACTAGGTAATACTAGCAGGTAGGGCGCGGGGGCACGCCGCGCCATATGGATTGATAAACTACTTAATTTTTTGTAAGTTTTGTTAAGTCGCTTGAGGACTTGATTTGTAGCAAAATGGTCTACGCATAGAAAGAATACGTCTAGTTGATACACGATAAATACGACAATAGTGGGTACCGAACTTAATTATATTACAACCGTTTTGAGCCAGGGATAGTTGCGGCAACTTCTTTTCCCCATACTTGAATAAAAGAAGATCAATGCTATTGCGCGACACAATCCTTCCGTCCATCTATCACCTGGCTTGGACTGACCGACTAAGAACCACTCTCGCTGTAGCTTCTCGAATCTCCCTGCTCATTCCCCACCTCCACCGTTTCTACATCTCCAAGCTCATTTGCCTGCTCGACACCGCTCCTCACCGTGCCCCCGCCGTCTCCTCTCAGTCGGCAGCAGGAATAGAGCGCTCCTCGCCTGTGAGCACACCTCGACGAGGTGCGTGATTCCTATTCCCCTTGAGGCAGAGGGTGACTTGGAGAACGCCTCGGCAAGGTACGTGATTCCCGTTCCCCTAGAGGAAAAGGGTGGCTTGGAGAGGAAGAAGGCAGAGGAGAAGAGGAAGCGGCGGGGCAGGGCATGGTGGTGGGCTGGTGGCGGAAGCTCCCATATGCTGACGATTGGGACTTGGCGCCCCCCAGAGCTAGGTGCGGCAAGTCCCGATGAAGTTTCACCATTCACGCCATTCATTTCCTGCAGGTTGGTCACGCCGATTGACTCTACTTACTCACCCAACTGCTACATGTCCTTCTGTCTAATCGCCCTTTTCTCACACCATCTCAGCCATACCGGTGGTTCGACATGGGACGCTGTGTGCTCTGCTTCGTCAAGAACTTATCTGAGCCTCACAAAGATGGCCGTCAGCTCTTTCCTCCTCTGTCAAGGTAAGATACATCAATAGGTACACACAGATGTATACATATACACATCCCTGCTTAGGGATTGTTGTTCAAATCTGTAGATCCAGTCTACTGCTTACTTACATATCTATAATATACGCAGATCTAGTGTTCATTGTTGATGTGTACTTTGCTGGAAAATGAGAAGAGCAAAACTATACACAGAGATAAATAATCAAAGCTCAAATTCACATTCATTCAGAAGGGTGAGCAGTCAGGATGAACTGCCAGAATTCCCCTGCAAGTAGTACACTGTACAACTATAGTGTTTCAGTACCAAGTTTAATAATATAGCAATGATAGATCATAAAAGCAAAGCAAACTGAAGCCTGAGTCGCTGTTGATATCACATAGTGTAAGTAGAATATCCTCCCCTCCCTTCTGGCCATTTCGTAGGTTGTCTGATTTGTGAGAGCTCTGCAAAAAAATAGGAGGGGGAATTTCAGCCAAACATTGCTACTCCTCCTTTTGGGCAAGGGGTTGGTGCCTTTCTAGGTTGTGAGTGAATTGCAAAAAACCACCACATTTGGGGCATCGATTGCAGAAAACCACCTAGTCCCTAATTTTGTGCAAAAGTCACCGCGTTTTCAGTAAACTTTTTGCAGAATGCACTGATGAGGTGATTTAGCCCATTTAACCATTTTCTGACAAGTGGGGCCAGATTGTAAGAGCAATTTTTTTCACACACCCCCATAATCTAAAACAGAAAAGCAATCAGCCCCCCACCCCCCGGGCAGAGGCGCGCTGGCCGTCGGGTTCATGGCCTCCGCCGTGCTGCTTCACCGGGGACGCCGGAGCGACGCGCTGGGCGGAGGGCTTGCATGTCGGGCTGCCGGCTGCGCATTGTTGGATCTCGCCGTCGGGCTAGGGGAACAGTCGGGAAGAGGAGCAGCCGCGCCACGGCACGCCTAGGCCACTCGACGCCCAGGAGCGCGGTGCCATCCGCCGGCAGCAGCGAAAGCTTAACTGCTGCTCGCGACCTTGAAGACCGGCGGCGCCCTGGTCCTACATTGGCCGCGCCTCGGCCATCTGCAGGGGCCACCCAGCAGCAGCGCGCAGCAGCACAGCATCGTACTGGGGGCACGGGTAGGCACCACGCTTGCCTCCTTGGACCTGGCCAGGGGCCCGCTGCCGCAACTCGCCACCGCGTTCGTCGGGCCAGAGTCGCCCGTGTGGATGGATAGTGCCGAGAGGTCGAGGCCGCGCTGGAGCACGCGGTGGGAGGCAAAGCGGAGGAGCAACACCGGCTCGTGCACTGCTGCACGGCGTCCGCCATGGCTGGATCTTGAAGATCCACCGGCATTTTGTCGCCGGCGAGCACCAGCAGGAACGGTGCGACAGCGACCCCAGGCCACGAGCGCCTCCCTCGTCGTCCACGACGACCCCGGCCGCTCGACCTGGTCTTCGGGTACCGACCGAACTCCACCGCCGGCGCCGCCGACCAGCTGGCTCCCCCCACCATGTTGGGCATGTCGGGCTTCGTCCCCATCTTGCGGGAGGAGGGAGAGCGGGGGAGAGGGGGTTGATTGCTTTTTGTTTTTAGATCCAGGGATGTGTATGTAAATTTTTTGCCAGGTCAGCTTTTTACAGTCCGGTCCCATCTGTCAGAAAATGATTAAACGAGCTAAATCACCTCATCAGTGCATTTTGCAAAAAGTTTACTGAAAACACGGTGATTTTTGCACAAAATTAGGGACTAGGTGGTTTTCCGCAATCGATGCCCCAAATGTGGTGATTTTTTACAATTCACTCCTAGGTTGTAGCATTTCCAACAATATAATGGCCTATAATTACTCAAATTTCGGATATGCTTATGAAGGGCAGTCATGTGTAACATTCTGCTTTGGTTTTTGTCCGCTGACCCTCCATTTGCTAGGTTAAACCCAGTAGTGCGCATCTTTTGGTCAACTGGCATTATTGCTACAAATTATCTAGACAGTAATTCTTTGACGAAGCTCATCTATGATTTTCTCCTCTCTTTTTCTCCAAATGGAATGTAAGCATCTCTTCTCAACTTAAAAACTCAAGAAGATCAAAACAAAAGTATGTTACCACTCCAAATCTCTTCTGATTTTTTTGGGATGAAAACTCTTTTGAATAATTTATAGGCCTTATCAAAGGATAGAAAGAAGAAAATAGCATCATTGCAGATTTGCTAGAAAGATCATACCTCACATCCATATGGTCTGAAAACATTTAAGTTCTGTATTTCGAATAGTGTCGTTCTTCCACCATAAAACCAATAAACATCATAATGATTCATAAGTACCCGGCAGAAGGAAGCTAAAAAGAAAGAAAGAAAGAAGAAAATACCATCTATAAAGATCATACCTTAGCTTCGTATGGCCTGAAAGCTTTTAATTTGTGTATTTCTAATAGCATCAACCTTCCCCCAGAAACTGGTACCGGTTGTGAGAGTTGCTCTACACCAAAAGGGGAACTACAACATAAACAAATCATTAATAATTATGCCAACTAATAATACCTATTTTACCAGAATTTTTAAATTCACGAAAGGAGAGTTACAAGAACCTAGAAGCAAATAGCAGCAAACATTACAGCTTCTGTTTGCCTAGGTCATGTGATAATTGTCAATCCAATATCCAGTTTTTTCATGGAATTGCAACTGTAAATCCAATATCCAGGGAACCGCAAAAAAGGAAAACAATCTAGTAATCAATGGCGATTTTACATATTTTGCCAGCCGCATAATTGAAGGAACCATTCAGCTGGAACCATGATGTCCATATGGATCTATTTCTGGAGGCAAATTCTGCTACTGATCTTCTCATGAAAAGTAAGCTCAACTTCGGATCACATTCAAGCTAAATCAGTCTCAAAGTTGTTCTATCTATTCTAGCTAACAAAACTGAAGCAAAAACAGGACCAACTCACCTGCTACCCAGTCCTGACTATAGTGTGGTCGGATTACTGCCTTAAGTTATAACCCAACTCGAGCCACTCTCTAGTTATGGAGGTCCCCCAAAATACACATGTCAACTCGAGCCACTTTCTAATGTAACCAAGCAACATAATCAAAATTAAAATTAGATTATCAGAATTGGTGTAGATTGGATAACCCGAACTAATGGCCTTTCCCTTCGTTTGACCTTTCTCTGAAAAGGATAATCCATGTCCTCAATATTACTGGAGTGCACTATCATACAATAATTAGTTACAATGAATTGCAACATCCTGCGACTTCTAGAACAATGTAGTGGCTCCTGAATAATCAAAATCACTTTTAGTTCTAGTTCTCAGGAATTATGCATAATTGTAGTGACTTTGCTGCTGATAAGAAACAAAGAGGCATACTAAAGCTACTAAGAAATACCTACACCATCCACCTTGGTTGTCTATAATAAAGGACATGGACAAGTGACAACAGTGAACCAGTGATACAGGTTAATCAGACTACTATTGCTAGAAGTGTCGCTGCGTTCAAAACAACTAGGTGATACCCCGCGCGTTGCGGCGGGAATTTGTAGCAAATCAAAAATAAAAATTGTATACAAATAAAATATAACTAATTTGTGCAGTATTGTATGGTAAATTTGTCAGATATCTCTGCTATACATGATGGTTAGAATAGTGAAAACTATTACAATCGTGGGAACATGATGAACAGTGTTAAATCCGGTGGTTGGTACCATCGTATTCTCAAGGGCTTTAGTAACATGATTGTTTTGCACAAACACAATTGTCTACAAAGATCTTCTTGATGCCAAGCTTATACAAAGCGTACACACAAAATTAGGATCATGAACGATAAATACTAACCTTTCGGCAATCACACACAAAAAATAAGCAAGAGATAGTCAGGAAATTTGAGAAATAATTACCTTGGAGGTGGTGTTGAGCTGGTAGGTTACCTGTAGATTAACATGGAATGAAAGGATCAAATCAATGCTGTATTACCGATTAGGAGAATAGAAACTGGCCGAAGGGAGATAGACAGGTGAACCTACCAAGATAAAAAAAAAGGTATTTGTGATGGTATGACAGCAAGAGAATTGGTAATGTGATAACGTGGCTTCACCATGGAGCAGGAAAATAATTAGTGGGGGCAACAAAATAGATATCGAAGAGGACGGATGAAATACTTAATCTTATGTCCCAATACAAATCCTGTAGAACATAATACAGATCTGAGAACAGAGTACAGAACCTTGAATTTCTCAGTTGTTGCCGTACTTTGAAGTTTGTAGAAGCTCGTCTCTGAATCAGCCGGGGCGCCACCCACCGGAGGAGCTGGACCCAGCACTACTCCAAGTCGTCTCTGTGAAGGGAGTCCCAGACCAATGTCGTCAATATATAGATTGTCCCTTTCAGGCCGGAAAGAATTCATACCCAGCGTCACGTCTGCTCCATGACTAACACCAGCGTGGCTACCAGATTGTCATCCGAAGACCAAAACAAACCCAACTCTGGACTCAGCCGCTGGTCGAATTCTGGACCAGAGCAAACCTGCCAGGTGGGACGGCAGAGCTACCTTCGCGGGAATTGGCAGAGAGAAGGAAGACGAGGACCACAGACGCCGCCTCGACGAAGCAGGCACCACGCCGGCCAGGGCAATTGCGAAAGAGAATCCTTTAAGAGCTGCGGAGGCGAGCTGGCCCGGCGGTCATGCCGGATGAGCGCCCTCACGCACATATGGTAGCCGAGCCGCCAGGCAGTAATGTAGATAGGGAAAGAATTTAATGGCTTCTTTGGATCACAGGATTTGCAAAACAAAGGAATAGAAAAAATGAAGGATTTGATTGCCATGACATAGCCAATCCTATGGAATTTTTTCAGAGGTCGGACCTCATGTGTAAATTCCTCTGGAATCAGCACCTTGGCGGCCCAATCCTTAGGAATTTTAGTGACCTAATCCTGTGATCCAAATGCATTCCATAGGAAACAATCCTAAGGTCTGATATCCCGTAAGAATCCTGTGAAAATCCTCCAATCCAAAGAAGCCTTAAGGAGGCTCGATGGGATGTGGGATGTGGAGATAGGTCGTTCCATACTCCCTCCGTCTAAGTGTGTAAGTCATCTTACGTTGCGCACCGTGATCAAGGTGGAGGGAAAAACGAGAGAACTTAATGTGTTTTTGCTAATTAATAACAATGCATGCAACGAACTGACCAATGCATATCGTGTTTCGTAGTCTCAAATCATTTAAAGCATGCATGACCCACATCTCTTATTGGTTGACATGTCACGAAACAAGAAACGAGATGAGAGTTAATGTACCGCGCCTAAGTGTTTTGGGATTATTTGGTTTTCGTAAGATGACTTACACACCTAGACGAAGAGAGTACGTTAGTTCAACTTATGCTCGGTCCCTTTGGCTCCCGCTGGTAACAGAACGCATGAGGTTGAAGAGGAAGAGATGGTCTCTTCCGTTTCCTTGAAATGGCTACATGTAAATAAACATTTAATCACACGATTTCTTGTCAATCTATAATGGGTCCCTCTGCTGATGTGGATAGCTTGCATGTTTAGAAAAATAGGATAGTGAGGGTGAATCTCTTAGGTATATAGGATAAGGAAATTTTGACTAAGAAGAAAAATCTATCAATTGGATAACACCAATTCAACCTCCTTCTCAAAAAAGGAAAATAAATAAATAGATAACACCCTCCAGTATGAGATCATCATCTAGCTAATACACACACGCGTCAAGCCCACAACCCCACACACCACACACGCAGCAGCACATAAGCCGTGCATGCACACAACCTAGCAGGAGCCCGAGCAAGCAGGAAGCGCGCACACGACGCAGAATACGGGGCAATAGGACTCACGGCCAAAATAGCGAAGAGAAGACAGCCATCGTGTACTCACCGCCGTACAGATCACGTCGTGGCGGATCGACAGGAAGCTTGAGCGACTCCTTGTGAGGGCTTTGGCGCTGACCAGGCCGAGGTGACATGGATGACACGGGCTAGAGACGGCGGGTACCGACGGTAGGCATAAGTTCGACGCGCAAGGACATCGACGGGCCGGTATGCCGCTGCGGCCGGAGTTCCGCGCGGCCCCTCCCTGTGACCGAGCGCAGGTGGAGGAGAGGCATAGAGAGGGGAGGTGGCCGGGGAAGGGGTTGCGGCAGCAGGAGGCGGCGGTGGGGAGCGTTGTCTGCTGGGTGACAAAAAAGGATTGCACGGACCATATATAGGGGAGAGGCAACCAGATTTTTCCCTAGAGAGACTGCCGGATCAATCTAGAATACCCGGCAAAAGCGTCAACCGCCTAAGAAGAAGCATCTGTGGCGAGCGCAGAAGGAACAAGAAGCGAACAGATGAAACCAGAAAGCTCGGTCAAAGCGGCAACCGACCAGAACGTGCAAAAGGCTTCCCCAGTAAAAAAAAGCCCACGTACAGGAATAGCCCAATCACACGCGTCAAGTTGACAATAGCGGTAAAAAATATTTCAAAAAACCAGAAAAATTGAACCCTTACGGGCCTAGTCCTCTTAGTATAATGTCCACACAACATGGGATGCATTCCATATATACATTATAGGACAAGGATGGATATTTTATATCTATACAAGTGTATGCATGTCCCATGCAATCAAGAAAGCTCCATCATACCCAAGCCGTCCGATTTGGGTGTATGCGATCATGGCTGGCCCTTGGGGGGGGGGGGGGGGGCAGAGGGGGCGGCCGCCCCGGGCCCCCGCCCCCACCCAAGGTACTACTAGCTTATGCTAGCCCACGGATGCAGCTACACATTATTTTGTTTTAAGGAGCTAAGCACTACATGGGCTGGACATGCAGATGTAAGCACGGCAAGCCCACGCACGCAATCGCTAGTTCCTCACTCATCGAACCGTACGTACTAGCCTCGAACGCGCTCCTGTTCGCTTTCATAATTTCCTTTCTTTCAAGATCCAATCTTCCCGAACCCCCGGATCTGATTGCAAGTCGCCGTTTCGCCGGCGAGCTCTCCTCTCCTGTCTCTGCTCGAGATGTCATCCACGTCATGTCATCTCCGAGCGCACCATAATGACACGCCAGGTTGCCAATGGCAGTCTCCTTCGTGTCATGGCGGAGCGTCCGATCAGGGCATTAGCCAAGCAGATCCAACCGCTCTAAGGTATACCATGTTATTCACTATTACTCCCTTCGTTCCTAATTATGTCTTCATAGAGATTTCAAAAAGACTACATATGGATCTATATAGACGTATTTTAAAGTGTATATTCACTTATTTTGCTTCGTATCTAGTTCATATTAGCATCTCTAAAAAAACTTGTATTTAGGAACGAAGAAAGTAGTTTATTATAAGTAGCACTTCTTTTCACATATTCAACTTATGTTCTATTTTATTTATTTTCAATATCGTTTTGTGTGTATAAACTATTTCATATAAATATTCGTTTTGATTTGATTAAAGTATATATACATATACTAAAAATTGCTCGTGCATTGCAACAAATCTAAAATAAACTGATACATGTTGATAAACTTGAAACAAACACCCCGCTCTCGGTATATATATCACTACATATATGTTAGGATTCATCCATAGTATATTCCTCTTATTTGTTTGGATGATGTCCGGAAAGGTTGGGGCTGGTTCGGACACACTAAGGGATTTACTGCAAACATGATGCATAGTGGGGTTCTCTTTTCAATATACCATAACCTACATCGCATGCATTAGATGCAGACGGAATGATCAAACATAGGGATAACACACATGCCATCGTCATCGGCTGAGTCTTTTAAAGAGCAGAGATGGTTATTAGTATTATTATTATGATGATTTTCATGCAAAGGGGGCCCCGAGTTTTGGTTTCGCCCCGGGCCCCCAAAATCTCAGGACCGGCCCTGTCTGTGATCAGGTAGCTGATTACGTTCTCCAGAAAAAGTTGCCTTGTTGATTATACAATATTAATGGATGGATCTGCACTCGAATACCACATACGCTTTCAATGGTTCCTATAGCTAGGTAGCTACTTATAGCAAGGCATCTAACTCAAACGCACATGACCCATGGCGCCACGGAAACCCCGGCGAAAGAACATATGTCTGACGTGTCACACTAGTCCACCTGGTCCCTACCGCCATGTCTTTCCGTCACGACCTCTAACCCTTCATGTCACGCCGTGCCGCCAATCTCGTTTGCTAGTAATACACGGTGACATGCCGGGGCGGCCTCGTCATCCTTTGACTTTGGTTTGAGTGCTCTTGTGGCCTATGCTTGTGCGGCCGCATGATGGGTCACATCACGTTCATCTTAAATCATACTCCCTCCGTTCGAAAAAGCTTGTCCCAACCTTGTTTCTCAAATGGATGTATCTAGGACTAACCTGATGGTAGATACATCTATTTGAGATGGATTGGGATTATTTCCTGTCCAAATTAGCCGTGTTCAAGAAAAGAAAAAATATCTAGTTAGCTAGAGCCAAACCGCGGTGCATACATGTTAAGAAAAAACCCCTCTTGGCTTGTAGTTGTTGGAAATATGGTAGGTCGAATTCGAATGAGAAAAAGTTTGTCATGACTCCATTCCAATGTGCACTGGATAATTATTTGGAGGATTTTCTAGGACGTGAAACTCAAAAAGTTAGCAATATTTCCAGATTTGTATGAAATTAAAACAACTAAGATTCTAGAAACATCCCCTTTGGACGGGGTGGCGTACCGGTAAGTCGTTTTAGAGACCAACATCGAAAATCCAAGGTGCGATATACACTATATATCCACCAGTAAAAACTATTCTAAAAGCAATGGGATGACATACCTAATAACAAAACAATATCTGGTTGACACAGTAAAATCCATTTGTATCATTCCCTACTTACTAGGCCTACGAGCTAGCTAGGAGAACACTTTCATGATTTGTAAGCAATATGGTAGGTCGATCTCCAACATCGAGGAGCGCTCCTTTTGCGTATGGATCTCCTTCGTCTCCAAATCAAAAACTACGAGCGCACCATAGCGACCTTTCTCGCATACCCGTAGCAACACCACGTCCCCACTCCTCTTCCCGGAGCCCTCGAACTTAATGACTACATCGGTGCCACACACAAGAGGAATATTTGGGCAGACTAGCCGTAGGTTCTCCCCTATGTCGATTATATTTTCTAGTGACCAACCACCACCACCACCACCACGTGCTGGGACTGTATGGAGTTGTAACCACACTGATATCTTGAACCCCTCTATGGCGAGCAGTTTGAGTAGGTTCCTATCTGGAGACGTGGCCAAGTAGAGCCTGTTTGCTTCGCATTTGGTAAGTGGGGGCTTCACCATTCCAGGTGTCCCCGTGCGCACATCGTAGGTGAGGATTTGCTCACCGTTGAACACTAGCCAGTGGATGATGCCACCGCGGACGACGGCGGGGGCAGTGTCCGCCCAGACAAACATCCATGGAAACTCAAGGTTTCTCGCATGAGCCGTGACGGGCCCCCAGGTACAAGAGGAGGATGTGGCGGTCTGTACTTTGATGCTCCATCCATAGAGATCGGCAAACAGTAGCATGAAGGAGCAGTCAATGCCGTCCGCCGCCGTGAGCAGGACGTACACTTGCAAGTTGTTCTTGGTACTCTTGATACCTGTCGGTCTTGAAAGGAAGGTGTGGTGGCCGGTCATAGGATCATACACTCACATGTCAGAGCAGCGCTTGGATCTGGGTCGTGCATTGATGTGTTTGCGGTGGAGGACGACGAGTCCACAGCGGTTCATGCCGTTAAAGAGCTTCGTGGCGCAACGCGACATGCAAGGCAAGAGTTGGTTGCGGCATAAGAACACGACGGTGGGCCTGACCGGGTGGACCACATTTAGGGGCCAATTGTCGTAGGTGCTGTAGGCGAGGATGCTTGGAGCCACCTTTTGGGTAATGCCATGGATGAACTGCGGGCTGAGTATGTCACAACGGAGGTGCTTGCAAACGGCAGCGCAGCGGACGACCTTGAGAAAGTCGGTGCGCGCCATGATCTCGAATAGGACATCAGCAGGGAGGGTCGTCAGGATCTCCGACGCCACCGGCGCAAACACGTTGTCTCGTCGGCGTTTGCGTGACACCATGGATAGTACGTGTTTGAGCTGGAACTTGGAAGCCCTAGCATGCTATAACTAGCCAGCTACAGGTAGAGAACGACCGCACGTACCTCTGTGTCCGGCTGCAGACCCTGTTAATAGTATATCGTGTCACGCAGCTTTGGCGAGTTTGTGTGGAGAACGGGAGCAGCTTTCCCAGATCGGATCGGAGTCAGGAACCCAAACCGGACGGAGCAGAGCCCTATTTATATGGATGGAAGCAGAGCCAAATGTGTTTGAGTTTGTTTGGGTCGGATGTACATGCATGCATGCATCATGTTTATCTCACATCTAGTAATTTTCTAACCACATGATTTAGATACAAGATTAGTATGTTTGGTCTTTTTTTTGTTGCTTGGCGTTGGTCGTTTAGGCCGTTCCCGTCACCGACTCGAGGGGTCAGGGGTCTCTGGCGTTTAGGCCGTTGTTTCTCGTTTAGGCCGTTACCGTGTGTTGCCTCAGCGTGAGCTGTTACCTTCTCCTTTTTTTTTTCTTTTTTCTCCTTTTTCATTTTTTCTTTCTATTTTCTTAAGTTTTTAAATTCTAATTTTTTTATTTTTCATTTTTCTTTTCTCTCTTCCAATTTTTTAAAATTCATTAAAAATTTCCATCGTTGTTAGTTAACTGTCCACCACCGAACAGATGGCTGTTTTTTTTTCTTATTTCAGTTGCAAGTCCACCCTCAACATGCATCTGGAGTCCGACCTTCTTTTGTCGTAGCTGCAATCCCACACTCGACTCGCAACTAGGCATCAACAATTTTTTTGTCTCAGTTGCAAGTCCACCTTCGACTCGCAACTAGGCATCAACAATTTTTTTTGTCTCAGTTGCAAGTCCACCTTCGACTCGCAACCACGAGCGCACCATAGCGACCTTTCTCACATACCTGTAGTAACACCACATCCCCGATCCTCGTCCCGGAGCACTGGAACTCAATGACTACATCAGTGCCACCCCCAAGAACAATATTTGGTCACACTGACCATAGGTTCTCCCCTATGCCGATCAAATTTTCTAGTGAGCAACCACCACCACCACCTGCTGGGACCGTAAGGAGTTGTAGCCACACTGATATCTTGAACCACTCTATGGCGAGTAGTTTGAGTAGATTCTTATCGGACGACGTTGCCAAGTAGAGGTTGTTTCCTTTGCATTTGGTAGGAGGGAGCTTCACCATTCCGGGCGACCCCATGCACGCATCGTAGGTGAGGATATGCATATCATCGAACACTAGCGAGTGGATGGCACCGCCGCGGAGGTTGGCGGGGGCACTTCTCCCCAAGACAAACATCCATGGAAAGTCCGGGTTGCTCCCATGAGTCGCGACAGGTGCCCAGGTACTAGAGGATGTGGCGGCCTGTACTTTGATGCTCCATCCGTGGAGATCGAAGAAGAGTAGCATGAAGGAACAGTCCATGCCGGCCGCCGCGGTGAGTAGGACGTACACTTGCAAGTTGTTCTTGGTACTCTTGATACCTGTTGGTCCTGGGAGGAAGGTGTGGTTGCCATTCATGGGATCATACACGCACATGTCAGAGGATTGCTTGGATTTGGGTCGCGCGTTGATGTGGTCGTGACGGAGGACGACAAGGCCGCCGTGGGACGTCACCAGTTCGTACCAACTAAAAAGCTTCGTGGCGCGACGCGACATGTAAGGTGAGAGCTGGTTGCGGCATAAGGACATGATGGTGGGGGTGACCGGGTGGAACACAGTTAGGGGCTAAAGTGTTGGCAATATCATCCGACTCTCCACTATGGAAGGGCTTGATGACAGTTAAGGCTGATTTTTTTAGCAGAGGTTCCTTCCAAAGGCAAGTGTCTCGAAATGAGATTTGGGGAAGATATATACGTGGCTGCGGGATCCTTTAGTTACCGAGCCTATACAATATCATCTAGGGAGAAGACGCTTTTGTTGCCTGCTAGGTGTTACGGATGTGTCCGATGCATGCTTACTGGGAATAAATGAATGGAATGTGAATCAACTTATTGTAGTGTTCCTCTGGATGTTGAATCCTTACGGTATCTGGTTAATTAAGCCCATATACGTGGACTTACGATAATCGTGCAACATATGTGGCGAATGCTTTTGCTGCAAAACTGATGTAGATGTATAAATATATTGCCTAGGCTCTTCCATCAGATCGGTCTTTTTTTTGGATTGGCTAGAGCATGCACTTCTACATGGTATCAGAGCCAAGACGTCTTGAGTTCAAGACCTGGCTGACGCAATTAAATTGCATCCCACTTACGGTCCATGTTTAGGCCTGAGGGAGCCACATGTGAGGAAAATGTTGATGTATAAATGAATTGCCTTGTCTCTTCAATTAAATTTATTTTTTATTTGCATTGGTTAGAACATGCACTTCTATAACTAAAGCATATATAAATTGAGGGTGCTTGTGTCATATACACATGACAGGCTACAATGTATCCATTACACTTGTAGAAGAACAAACCAGCTACTCATGTACACACTACACTAGACGCTCCTCGTTATTTAGCAAATATGGCGTCATTTGTGGCACATAGGAGAAAACGCGAGCTCGTGCTACGGGTGGAAGCAAACTTGCACGAGACTCTGACTCTCTCCGATGTTGACGACGAAATAGACCTGCGATTTTTGCAGCGTGCCATTGAGTTCGTGCTGTCAACGTCGATGTTGATGACAATGGGCCGGAGTAGCCTGCCACAGCTGCCAAGGTAGTCAAGGCGGCTCTCGCGGACGCGCTGCTGGTGCATTCCTACCTGATATATCCGCGTCGTATCTATTTTACAAACACTTTGACTCTAATTTACATGATTAGAATGAAACTAATCCGGATTGACACTGTTTTCACCAGAACTACCATGGTGTTATTTTTTGTGCGGAAATAAAAGTTCTTGGAATTGGATGAAACTTTTTGAAGAATTTCTATGAAATAAAGGTATTTAGTAATGTCATTTAATCCTTTGTAATCATCGTTTTTAATCTATATAAACACATAGTACTGCAACGGCATGATTTCACAATTGTGAGTGCACGCTCTACACAAGGAGCCAGCGCTATAGAAATCTTCACCGTCGTCCAAGTCACCCTCACACCTCCATTACAACCTCAAGGGTGTGGGCCACCATGAGTGGTTCCCCGCCGCCCGTCGTCGTGAAGGATTTGGCACGAGCGCTTGGCTATGTTGGTCTTTCTCCCATTCTCCCTCGCCCCCAGGTCCTTGCTTTCCTGAGCCTAGCGTTTTCGTCCAAGTTGCTCTCGCACCTCCACTACAATCTCAAGAGCAGTTCCCCTACCGCCCGTCGTCATCAAGGGATTAGCATGAGCCCTTGGTTATATTGCTCTTCCTTCCATGCTCCCTCGCCCTAGGGCCCTGCCTCTCCTGAGCCTAGCATTCCCGTCCAAGTTGCCCTCGCACCTCCACTACAACCTCAGGGTGCGGGCGCCGGCGAGAGGGAATGCTGCTGCCCGTCGTCCTCAACTGTTTGGCACGAGCCCCTAGTTATTTTACTCATCCTCCCATGCTCCCTCTCCCCTAGGCCTTGGCTCTCCTGAGCCTAGCGCCATCGTCCGAGTTGCCCACACACCTCTTTAACAACCTCAAGGGCGCGGGAGCTGGCGAAAATGGCCAGGTTAGGGTTTCACGCTGCGGTTGTTTCTGTGTATGAAAATGGCCAGGTTAGGGTTTCGAATCAGGGGAGTGTTCATTACTAGGGAAAAGCCTATACACAGAATCTTACCAGCAGCGCTCTTCAAAATACCACGCTACTGCTACTTAGCAGCAGCGCGTGTGGCAAAAACGCGCTGCTGACAGGGAAATAACAGTAGCGCGTCCACCGCATACAACGCTACTGCTATAGTTGCCATGACCTCGCCCCCCCGCTAGCTATAGTAGTAGCGCACTTTACTGAACAGCGCTACTGCTATTCAGGTTAGCTGTAGCGCGTTTGGGCAAACGCGCTACAACTATCCCTACCTTATCCCCACGCGCACGACCGGCCCTCTCACTCACACTCTCACTCTCGCCCGCGTAACCGTCGTCGTGCGTCGTCGCCGCCGCCGCCTTCGTCCATCCGCCGCCGAGGTACTCCCCTCCTTCCGTCCCTCCATCATCCTCCTCGCACATCCTCCCTCCGCCTGCGGCCGCCCCTCCCTCCTCCGCCGCCACCCTCCTCCCTCCGCCTGCGGCCGCCCCTCCTCCCTCCTCCGCCGGTAGCCCTCCTCCCACCGCCCTCGACCTCGCCGCCCCTAGCTAGCTACCTCTCCGTCGCCCCCCTCCCCCTGCCACTAGTTAGTACTAGATTTAGTAGTAGTAGATGTTAATTTAGGGTTAGCTAGTACTAGATGTTGCTTTAGTTAGTACTAGATTTTTAGTAGTAGTAGTGGTAGTTGAACTACTTTAGTTGTAGTTGAACTAGTTTAGTAAGTAAATTAATAAACTAGTTGAACTAGTTGAATTAACAGAACTAATCTATTTTTAGTAAGATAATTAATATAACTAGTTGATCTACTTTATTTTTAGAAAGAACTAGTTTTTTTTCTATTTATAGTAATTTTATATTTAGTAAGAACTAGTTGAATTAATAAAACTAGTTGAACATGTCATATTTGTTGTTATTTTTTAGTTTAAGCAATTATTGGGATGTATTAGTGATAACTTATATGGTTTTAGGTGACCTTCGTCGTCCCCGTCACCGACCCCCTCCGACATCCCCGCCGTCGTCCCAGTCACCAACCCCCTCTGACATCGAGGTGAGACCAGCCAAATATCCTTGTATATCTTGTGTTGTTGCTCAAATAAGATATGTGGTTGCCCAAGTGGCCATTCATGTTCAGTTTACATTTCCGAGTGGCCTATGTTTTGCCGGAGTGTTGATTAATTTCCGTTCCGGCAAATTTCAGGCGGTTGATATGTCCTTTTTTAGCAAAGGTCATGCCGGATTTTGTCGTGAATTCTGGCATGACTTGTGCTAGAATATGTACAAGTTTAATCTTTGAATTATGATTGTAGGAAATGTCGTACTCGGACGACGACGGTCTCCCGGGGGAGTGTAGCTGGTGCCACGACGATCGAGGTATGTGCGACAGGTTTGTTCGGCTGGACGAATATCGGCACTTCAGCATTAAGTTCGAGCAGACCTTCGATTGTGAAACGGTACGCAACAACGGTAAGTGTTTTTTTCGTAATTAAGCATGACTTCAACTATTTCAACGTCTAATTTTCATATTTTACAATTCGACTAGCTTATCCCATGCCATGCAAGACGCTATGTCTTGGAGAGGATGGGTTTTGAAGACCATGAAAATTTTGAAACAAAGAAAATACACCTAAGGATCCATCATGATATGGATTTTGAAGTAAATCTGTGCAATGCTCAGAGCGTAACCCACTTTGGTTGCCAAAATTGGGAAGCACTTTGCAAAATGTATGGTTTTTATGAGGGTATGATTGTCACCATGGATCTTGGTGATCCTGACAGCGAGGAAGACAATATGGACATTTGGGTCCTTGTTGATACGCTTCCGATTGTACCGCTATGTGAGTTTCTCAAACATAGTTATTAACTAATTTATATTGTTTATTTCAAAATAGTTGATAGCTTATTTCCATTGACAACTTATTTTGATTCTTCAAAGACTGTGTGGAAGATGGTAGATAAAACCCACTACACCGATGGCACCGAATTAACGTATAAGGAGAAAAATCATCTGATCGCATTTTGTACTCTTCTTCGGAATTACAATGACTATTATCCAACTCCTCCAAATTATGGTGAATACGTGCCACTAGTGCATGTGTTGAACCACGATAACTTCTCTGGAGATACCCTGGTAAGATTTTTTACTATTACGACATCCGTGCATTTTTTCCATACTTCTAAAACTAGTACATCATTGCTAACTACGAAGTTATGATTATGTTTTTCAACAGAAACTCCCGATGGATTGTGTGCCTCATCTGATGTCTCTGCATGGTCGCCTGTCAGTTCTGAACATACTGCCAGGTAAATCTACGGAGCTCACCTATGCATATCGGATTTCTAAAACCCGTGAACACATGATCATCAGAGAATGGAAGAAATGTATGGACATTCGCAAGGAGGTTCTTGAAAGTAACATTCAGCGAAAGGCAAGAATTGGAGACAGGCTAATCTCCATTCTCCATAATGGAGAGTAAGGGGCTATCTTGTTTTTTGCTATTTTACCTTAGAAAATGTAGTAGGTCTTAATCGAATGTAATATGTCCTATGAGGTACAATATGTTTATTATGTGCTAATGTGTTAGAGTTGATAATGATGATCTTGAGGAGGTGTTATGTGATGTCAATGATGAAAACGATGATCTTGAGGAGGTGTTATATGAAAATGATGTATTATGATGCTATGTTGTTAATGATATGATGATGATGATGATGATATTATTATATCATTGGGTGAAAGAACCGCGGATTAGTTTCAAGTGGATGGACATCCACTTGAAACTAGTCCACGGTTCTTTCACCCCAAGATGTAATAACTCATTATGATGTAAAAACAATCTCTAAATTCCTGTTGTATGAAAACTTGTGTAAAGGTGTATGAATACAACATGAAAAAGAAAAGAAATAAAATACTAAATAATAATAGTAGTGCGGGCGAGGAGAAGCGCTACTACTAATTACCAGTAGCGATGTTCCGAAAAAGCGCTTCTACTGAGTCAATTTAGCAGTAGCGTGGGTCAAGACGCGCTATTGCTAAGCATTAGCTGCAGCGCCTTATCAGCAGCGCTCCTTCCTGCGCTACTGATAGGCCCAAAACCCGCGCTGCTGCTAGGCTTTTCACTAGTAGTGGTTGTCAGTGTAGAATCTTTTTTTCTTTCACACATCCGTTCATAAATATATATGTGAACTAGCATGTGGTTGGGTGGTTAAGAGAACAGTGCTATCCCCAGCCCAGCAGGGTTCAAATCTTGGTGCTCGCACTATTCTTGGATTTATTTTCAGTGGAAGGAGACGTTCCCGACGACTATGAGGCGTCTGTCATGACTCGTCAATCTCAAGATCATGTGACAGCTCAGTCTCTCGAGGTACTCATAGGAATAGGGTCTGCGTGTGTGTTCATAGGGATTAGTGTATGCGCGTATATAATGAACACTTGCGTCTGTACGATGTTCTCAGAAAAAATGGCAATAGGGGCACAGGGTCATTAGTTTTCCATGCATGCATTGCATGGTGACATGAGCACTGAGTGCATATGTGTTGTACAAATACTACTTGCATACGCCAGGTAGCAGCATTATTTTCCCTGTTTTTCATTTTTGCAATGGAGTAGCGGTAATGGGATGTTGGGTAGGTGCCCCTCGTGATGACCAGCACGTGCGAGTACGTGCATGTGTGATACAGTACGACCAACATCAAAACGTACCATCGGAACGGAAAAGCAAATGATGGGAAGCACGAGCGTGCATGCGTGCAGACGCAATCGTATGAGGTCACATACATACAAACTAATTAGCTCATTCATTCATTAATCTCGGTGATATCCATCATTTTCTAGATCATCCTTGTAATCAGATTGTACTCTTTTCTTGTTTCCATATTCCAATATCCCAGTGACCAACTCCTTAATGACAATACCTGGCCAGGCAATGCTGAACACAGTCATATCTTTCGAGGGGCAAATCTCAGTCTTACATAACTAGCACCACGATATACTTTTCGGTCTACCCAAAAGTCACCTTTATATTTGCCCAATTATGGAGCAACATTTGGGGATCTCAAATCAACCATACGTTATTCAGGTCTATGATATTCCCATGATCTAAGGACACAAGTAAATGTTAACATACTATGAGAAGATACCAACAACATATAAAGACATGATCTCGTAGTTTCTAATAAGTGGGTCTATTCAACATCATTGTTACCATTATAATTTGCAGTCTTTATTGTCGGCATTCTTGTTACATTAAATATTTGTTACCCTAACGATTGTCACAGTAAGTTGATCACAACTATTACAGTAACAGTAAGTTGATGTGCATTGATCAACTGGACAATCATTGTTCTCAGGGTTAAACGATTAACCACCTTGCAACAAATATGCTCCAAATATAATGCTTTTGCTTGAGGCTGGAACATAGTAATAGATATTAATCTCTAAAATAAATCCTAAATAAAAATATAGAGGTAGAACGTCGACGACAAGCACGTCAACTGTTAGTCCATTTTTGACGCGCATCATCACCACATCCTTTGCCAATCGCTTAGGCCTCTATATTCAGTGTATCGAGTTGCAAATATGAGCACCTGATATTCAGTTCCCAAGAATTACACTATGAATTAGCAAGGAATACATCAAGCCCATGTATGACACTCATACTGGGGCTGGAATTTGCATACTTCTTCTTTTCTGCCAAATACTTCTTGCAGTTCCTCTTCCAGTGACCTTTCTCCTTACAAAAGAAGCACTCGGCATCAGCAGTGGCACCAATTTTCTTAGACTTTCCAAGTGTACCAGCCTTATTGGGCCCCTTGGACTTGCCATTTTTCTTTGACTTGTCCTTCTTCTTAAAGTTGGTTGTTTTGTTCACCATCGTTGCTTGATTGACGTCCTTCTGGATTCCGTTTTCAAGGGTCTTAAGCGTAGTAAAAAATTCACCCAATGTATTTTTTCTTAAAGAAGATGAATCGGGAACAACATCACTGTCCAACTCATGGGGGATTGGAAAACCTAGGGCATGCATCCTTTGTGTGTACCCATGGTGCGACATGGAGTGTTGTGAGAAGTAGGGTTGATGGTGCGACATGTAATGCTGGTTCTGAAGTACATGGTCGATGCCCATCGTGTGTTGCCTCAAAACACCAGGAAAGAACTCTTGCCCGAAGTACGGCGTGTATGGCTGCTGGACCATCATAGGAACATTGTTGCTCATCGGCATGGCAGGAAACTCGTGTAGGTACGCCATGTATGGTTGTTGTCGCCCGAGCGCAGGAATGATCATATCAGGCGGGAGTGCCCTCATGTATTGCTGCTGAAGCATAGGGTTGCCGGCGCACGGGGCGTGAACCTGCGTCGGATGTTAGAACTAATCTTGTTATTAGTGCTAGGTTTAGATTCTTTCTTGGTCATGCATGTAGTTCAAGCTGCGGCAGGTGTGCACGTCCGAGTTGTGCTTCACGTGTACACAGATGCAAAGCTAATCTGTTTAGGTAGTTGCATGCCTAGTTAGTAGGAGAAGATTGAGTTAGAGGCCTGCATGGATACGTTGTTAGCTGGCCAGAGAGATTCCAGGGTAGTTAGCTAGCGATGGGCATGTGCATGCTAGCCGGGTCATTTGGATCATGTGTGGGTTAGTGGGTGCGTATGTGAGTCTTGTACTTGGCTATTTAAGTTGGACAAGTGAATGGAAAAATCAGGCCGCGAGGGTTAGTTGAAAAGATGTAGTACTTGTGTGACCAAGGAGGAGAGCCTCTCAGCAAAGCAAGTTGGCTTTCTTCCCTGGTCTATACGTGTGTGTGTGTGTGTGTTCTTGTGTTCTCGAGAGAAACCTCAAGAGAGTTGTGTAAGGCAGCTTGAGGTAGAAGGAGCGGCGCTGCAACGCGAGGCGGCGCCAACAATTGGCATCAGAGCCTTGTTGGTCCGAGGCGACGGTGGCGGCGCGGCGGACTCCATGTGAGGTGGAGGTCGGCGGCGCAAGGTGGATGCCGTTGGCGGCGCGATGCTGCTAGCGGCGGGAGTGTGTCTCCATCATCGTCAAGCTGCATCACGAGCGATGGAGAAAGGTGTGTTGCCCGATAAGTTGCGGCACCAGTGGCAAGGAGGCGATGGCCATGGAGTGGAGGCCATTGCATGAGGAGTTCCATGTCGGAGTCGTCGACAAGGTGCGTCGTCGTCGGCAACATGGAGGTGAAAGGAGGTCCATGTCCGAATCGGCGTGACAAGATGGCATTGGCGGTCGTCTCCGCGTTGCACCGACGACATCGACAACCACGGGCTTCAAGAGAGAAATAAGTTACCAAGATTAGGGAGGTGAATGTTAGAACTAATCTTGTTATTAGTGCCAGGTTTAGATTATTTCTTGGTCATGCATGTAGTTCAAGCTGCGGCAGGTGTGCACGTCCGAGTTGTGCTTCACGTGTACACAGATGCAAAGCTAATCTGTTTAGGTAGTTGCATGCCTAGTTAGTAGGAGAAGATTGAGTTAGAGGCCTGCATGGATACGTTGTTAGCTGGCCAGAGAGATTCCAGGGTAGTTAGCTAGCGATGGGCATGTGCATGCTAGCCGGGTCATTTGGATCATGTGTGGGTTAGTGGGTTCGTATGTGAGTCTTGTACTTGGCTATTTAAGTTGGACAAGTGAATGGAAAAATCAGGCCGCGAGGGTTAGTTGAAAAGATGTAGTACTTGTGTGACCAAGGAGGAGAGCCTCTCAGCAAAGCAAGTTGGCTTTCTTCCCTGGTCCATACGTGTGTGTGTGTGTTCTTGTGTTCTCGAGAGAAACCTCAAGAGAGTTGTGTAAGGCAGCTTGAGGTAGAAGGAGCGGCGCTGCAACGCGAGGCGGCGCCAACAATTGGCATCAGAGCCTTGTTGGTCCGAGGCGACGGTGGCGGCGCGGCGGACTCCATGTGAGGTGGAGGTCGGCGGCGCAAGGTGGATGCCGTTGGCGGCGCGATGCTGCTAGCGGCGGGCGTGTGTCTCCATCATCGTCAAGCTGCATCACGAGCGATGGAGAAAGGTGTGTTGCCCGATAAGTTGCGGCACCAGTGGCAAGGAGGCGATGGCCATGGAGTGGAGGCCATTGCATGAGGAGTTCCATGTCGGAGTCATCGACAAGGTGCGTCGTCGTCGGCAACATGGAGGTGAAAGGAGGTCCATGTCCGAATCGGCGTGACAAGATGGCATTGGCGGTCGTCTCCGCGTTGCACCGACGACATCGACGACCACAGGCTTCAAGAGAGAAATAAGTTACCAAGATTAGGGAGGTGAATGTTAGAACTAATCCTGTTATTAGTGCTAGGTTTAGATTATTTCTTGGTCATGCATGTAGTTCAAGCTGCGGCAGGTGTGCACGTCCGAGTTGTGCTTCACGTGTACACAGATGCAAAGCTAATCTGTTTAGGTAGTTGCATGCCTAGTTAGTAGGAGAAGATTGAGTTAGAGGCCTGCATGGATACGTTGTTAGCTGGCCAGAGAGATTCCAGGGTAGTTAGCTAGCGATGGGCATGTGCATGCTAGCCGGGTCATTTGGATCATGTGTGGGTTAGTGGGTGCGTATGTGAGTCTTGTACTTGGCTATTTAAGTTGGACAAGTGAATGGAAAAATCAGGCCGCGAGGGCTAGTTGAAAAGATGTAGTACTTGTGTGACCAAGGAGGAGAGCCTCTCAGCAAAGCAAGTTGGCTTTCTTCCCTGGTCTATACGTGTGTGTGTGTGTTTTTTCTTGTGTTCTCGAGAGAAACCTCAAGAGAGTTGTGTAAGGCAGCTTGAGGTAGAAGGAGCGGCGCTGCAACGCGAGGCGGCGCCAACATCGGAATCCGAAACTCTTGATCAAGAATTCCTCCCGCCCTGTGGCATGGCGCTGCCACAAAGCCAATGCCTGTGTCTATACGTGGGAGGCTCACCTTCTTCTTCTTGTCCTCTCTATCTTTCTGCATGTTATCTTCCTTCATTTCTTCAACTGAGGACTCGTCTTCATCATCCCTAACCTTCTCCTGGTTCTTCTGGATGAACTCGTCGTGGGGGGTTGAGAGAGGGGCGACGGGGTGGGGCCGCTGCTGCATCTGGCGGAACCGGAGGGAAAGGGAGGAGTGGAGAGAGGAGACGTAGGCATCAATGTCGTGCCAGGTGAACGGGAGCTGGATATGGGGCGGCGCGCATGCGACGAGGTGGTGGAAGGACTCCCGCAGGCGCTGCTTCTTGCCGGGAAGCGCCGCAATGGCGGCCTCCAGATCAGCAGTCGCCATCGGCCGGGACTGGTCGGTCTGTGACATGGCCGCCATGGGAGGGGGAAAGAACACCAGGTGAGAACCGAACGAACGATTGATGCCTTGTTGTGGACTGAGTTCGACAAAGGGGACACGTATATAAAGATTAGAGTCTGGTGCCGTATCCGAGTCTGTACCGGGCATGTGCCTCACCTAATCGTGGTTTCCTACTGTTATCGGACTCCCAGGATTTATTGATAGTCCATACTCTTTCCAAGTCTCAGTAGATCACGCTCCTACGAGATTGCCTTAAGATCTACGGCCCTAATCCAAGTGGCCAACTTTCCTTACACGACTACCACCACATGATGGACGTGCAGCATCATGAGCTACTACCACCTTGGATGGCCTACTCTCTCCTTGGACGACTACTTATAAGTAGCCTATTGACCTACTTTCCTTGGACGACTACTACCACCGCATGAGCTACTCCAGGGAAAACAACGAGTCGTCAGTCGGCTTCAGCGTATGCGGCCGACCTCCGACAGCCGACAGCCTGCCCAACACCACGGACGACGACCAAGACCCCAAGAAGCTGGACAGTGTAGGTGAAGAGTTACTGGCCACACTCGACCTGGCCGAGACCACCACCAGCATCGACCTGCACCTGCATGTGGACCTGCTCATCAAGAATGCCGAGTGATGGTGTCCTGAACTAGGGGTACTCACCACGTGTCCCCCGAACAGGTGGGTCGGGCCGAGAATCCCCATGGCGGTTCACACTAAAGGGCTTCTTCAGGCAGCCCATGACATATACAAGGGAGATTTCATAGGAGTTGCCACACAAACCGAGAACTCGTCTCCACCGACATATCCGACTAATACTCTTGTTATCCTAGGGTATATTATATAAACCGATGCTAGGTTAGTCGAAAGATGATATTCCAGATAATTAGAATCATACACAACAATCTTGTCGTTAAATAATTACCTTTCTTTTGTCTCTATCTTTGGACTTTTCCTATGTGCTATCCCAGGCATCCCTTGTCAAGCTACCTATCCCTACGAAAAAGCAAGCCTACTTACTACGTGTTTTCCTCTATTGGCAAATACGCATATACTGACCTACTCACGTGCTTCACCTGTGCTGTTAGTGAAGAAGAAGGATGGGACCACATGTACTCTATACTATCCCCATATCAATACAAACAAAAGCAGGACGTAGAGTGTTATCTTTTAGAGAGAGCCCGAACATGGGTAAAATCATGTGTCCATGTTCCAAAACGGTTGGAATTTCCAAAGTATAGCCGAGCTGGACGCAGGACTCCTCGCCTTATACTCTTCAAGATTCCCGTCCAGATTCGACAGGGCTCTAGTATATCATAGATTGCCGGAGATTTATTCATCGGAACACGATTTAATTTTGCAGGGCAGTTCTATACTCAATTCCACACAATTTCATAGAAGCAATCGTCAAAGCGACGCTCGAGAAACGGGGACGGTGAACACAAATCCGTTGTCAGGAAAAATCTGCATGGTCGCCTGAGGGCATTGTTGACGTTGAGACCCTGAACTCCATGGACGACTCCTCCATGTTCTTCGCTGAAATCAGAGTTGGTGGTGACGAACACACCCATCTGATCTTGAAAATCCTACATGGAGCATATTCCTCGGCCTAGCTGAGACGACCAATCAAGCCGGCGACAAAGATGCCGACATCCACGGTGAAGTTTCGTTCCGACGTGTAAATCGCATCGGAGTCGATCTGAATTCTTGCTGTCCAAAAGCTTTTGTTCCACCTTCGGCACGGTCACAATCTCAGAACATAATTGCTACTTCTGTCTTTAATTCCATCAGCTATGAGAGTTTGGCCCGTAGTTCATTCACTTCTCCCTCAAATATATCCATGATCAGATCCGTGTCGTCCCCAGCAGTGAAACTCAGGTGTGGCCTTGATCCGTGCCGCCGGTAGCTCTCCTTCCTCCACTCCTCCTCCTCACCGCAAACACCGTTGGCCACAGTTGGGCGAAGTCTGCGCAGTGGCGACAGTGGCGGGGCGCCTGGACATTTCCTCCTCTCCCATGGCAGCTGCTAGCAGTCCATGGCGGCGAATCATGATGGTGCGTGAGACGGCCTAAGATCATTCATTGTAGCGATGTATATAGGGATCCGGCGCGGCGGCCTCTCTTCAAGGCGATGGCGGCGGTGGTGGCTGCTGGAGTGGCAGGGTGGCTGGCTTGCAGGCTACACGCGGTGCCGCAATAGTGGCAGTGGTGGGGCGTTGAGTCGCCGGGTCTGGCTTGTCCCATCTCATGCCATGGTTGGCACCTCGTCATGTTCGGACCTCCGCGGTTGCGGGTGGTATGATGCAGCGTCGCTGACATTTGTTTGCAGGTCAGGAACAAGAGGAGGGCGATGTGGGGGTTGTTGGCTTTGGCCTAATACTAACAGTTTTCGTCCGCGAAGTCGTCTTTCTGCCAGATGTCATTCTCTTGGATCTGGACGCCGACGAGTTCTGGTCTTCCCCGTCGGATATCTATACTGATTGGCGTATGTCGCCTCTTGATTTCTAGATCGGAAAGGATCCGGCCGCATGTGCTCATATTATCAGTGAAAATGGCTGCAAGAGGGCGCGGCCCGAAGCTTTGTTTTCTTATCGGTGCCATGATACATGTCTAAGTCAGGATTTGCAAGGCATAGATAGAGGAGAAGAAAGTCACAGCGGTTGTGGAGGTCTTGATGCTTGGGCGGAAGGGTGTATTGGATGCGATGGAGACCGTGTGACAGGTGTTTGGGGAATATCAACGGTGGCCTCGGCAAGTGGGAGCGGCCGCACTGGATAACTGGATTTTTGGTGGTTGCTCCTTGAGTACCATGTCTTGATTCCCAGTGTGAAAATCCAAGGTCCGGCCATTATTGGTTGAACCTGGTAATGGCCTTGTTCAAGGCATTGTTTTTTGGTGAACTTGGACTTTGTCCAGGGTAAAAACCCAAGATGTTTGATCAGGCAACGACAAGGCTTGTGCATCGTTTCTTTCTTGGAGGCGTTGCTTTTGGAGAACCTCTTTTGTATACCGGGTGTTGTCTTTTGTGGAGGTTAGAGTGCTGCTGATGCTAGTAATTCATGATCGTGTTCTTTTTATTTTCTTTGTTGGCTGTGTGTATCTTTGATGCCTTTCGACATCTTGCCGGTATAGAGACCTGTTGTAATTGGTATCTTCGCGATATTAGTATATTCCCTTTGTCGAAAAATCTATCCATGGTGATCTGAACTTTGGCACATGTGTCGGCCGTCTGTAGATCGAAGTCGGTGCGAGAGAAGGGTTATCGATCTCGTCCCCATTATCTTCGATCTGACCTCAACTCCCAGAGAATGTGAAGAACTGAGAGGGCTTTTACAGCAATGCCAACCCGCGGTACTTACATGAACTCAACTGGCAACACACGGATCAAATTCTGTAGCAGGAACTTTACCCCGAGGAGAAAATGTTCAAGGAACCTCTACAGACTTGTACATCAATGCCTGAATGAAAAATGGCCGCCGCCCCACGCCACCAGTATTATCCGTGCCATCGCGGCCGCGGACAAGGAGAGATAGGAGAGATTTTACCATAGAATGCAACCTCACATTCCTCGACCTATTTCAGGAATCTTTTCTCGCTTCAGGTCAGGAGTCGATATGCATCGTCAGAGTTCTTGAGTACATGGGGTCATGAGGTAGACAGATGCATGCGGCGACATTATTTGTGCATCTCAACCGTCCCGATCCATTCAAATTTGTGGATTGGTGTACCCGCTTTCTTTCTTGACCAATAAGCATGTGTGTAGCCTTCCTCCTATGGTTGGATGGTTAGGAGGATAGTGTTATCCCCAGCCCACCTGTGTTCAACTCCTGATGCTCGTATTTATTCCAGGATTTCCGGTATACGCTTTCAGTGGGAGGAGAGGTTCTCAAGATGCTATACCGGCTTAGTCTCTCGGAGATGCTCGTAGGAGCAGTGTGTACGTGTTGCATTCATACGGATGAGTGTATGCGCGTATATATGCGTGCTTGCATCAATATTGTGTTACAAAAACGTGATGTGTTCTTTTTGTTGAGAACCATGATGTGTTACTTACAAACACTTAAAAGATTTTTTGGAAAAGGGTGTTAAAACCCCCGGTCTCTGCATCAATCGATGCATACGGCCATCTTTATTTATTATTCTACAAAGGTCTAACATGAACATACATCAAGCCACCCGAAATCACCACTCACACCTACAAACCTCGACAATATGGAGTGCTCTCACTTCCCATATCTAAAACCGGTGTCGTCGCCGATCCGTCCACATAACATATTGAAACTAAAGCCTGTGCAGTAGAACTAAAGCGTACCCCACATGCACATGTTTTAGAAGCCACCATCATCATCGAACCGCTGAACCATCTTCCGGAGAGAGATCCGATGACGCCACCACGACGCCCAACGGCGCCACCACCCTACGCTCGTCCATCTAGGCGTGAAGATTCTGGCGGATCTGTCGTGCATAGCACCTGCCGACCAGGCATGACACAGCGTACCACCTGCCGGCCAGGCATGACTTGACATTTACACCGAAGCTCCGTGCAAGACGAAGCGACTTCAACTCCTGCCTCTGTCTTCTAGCGCTGCTCCACAAACGATGCTTACAAGAGAAACGACACCGCAGTGCCGCCATCTTCCAATCTGGAAGACCAGATCTTAGGGTTTCCCCTCGGAGCAGCACGAGTGGGTCGACAGAAGTTACACGACGATGCCTTCATCAGGGTAACGACGCAGAACATCAGCTCGCTTTTCACCGGCAACTTTGTATTCCTGACTTGCAGCCGGGACTAGATGAAGGATCTCGAGATCTGCCCAT
This sequence comes from Triticum timopheevii, assembly GCA_963921465.1. NCBI lineage: Eukaryota > Viridiplantae > Streptophyta > Magnoliopsida > Poales > Poaceae > Triticum > Triticum timopheevii. Next base: position 688,039,197 of record OY997274.1, read on the forward strand.
CCGGCCTCAAGCCGACCACCTCCGACGGAGGAGTTGGCCACCACCGCCGGCCGCACCTGCCAGATTAGATCTGACCAGCGGCTAATGACCCACAAGTATAGGGGATCTATCGTAGTCCTTTCGATAAGTAACAATGTCGAACCCAACGAGGAGCAGAAGGAAATGACAAGCGGTTTCAGTAAGATTTTCTTTGCAAGCACTGAAATTGTAGGTAACAGACGGTTTTGTGATAAGATAAATTGTAACGAGTAACAAGCAATGAAAGTAAATAAAGTGCAGCATGGTAGCTCAATCCTTTTTGTACCAAAGGACAAGCCTGGACAATTTCTTATAATGAGAAAAGAGCTCCCGAGGACACATGGGAATTATCGTCAAGCTAGTTTTCATCACGCTCATATGATTCGCGTTTGGTACTTTGATAATTTGATATGTGGGTGGACCAGTGCTTGGGTACTGCCCTTACTTGGACAAGCATCCCACTTATGATTAACCCCTATTGCAAGCATACGCAACTACAAAATAAGTATTAAGGTAAACCTAACCACATCATTAAACATATGGATCAAAATCAGCCCCTTACGAAGCAACGCATAAACTAGGGTGTAAGCTTCTGTCACTCTAGCAACCCATCATCTACTTATTACTTCCCAATGCCTTCCTCTAGTCCCAAATAATGGTGAAGTGTCATGTAGTCGACGTTCACATAACACCACTAGAGGAAAGACAACATACGTCTCATCAAAATATCGAACTAATACCAAATTCACGTGACTACTAATAGCAAGACTTCACTCATGTCCTCAGAAACAAATGTAACTACTCACAAAGCATATTCATGTTCATAATTAGAGGAGTAATAATATGCATTAAGGATCTGAACATATGATCTTCCACCAAGTAAACCAATTAGCATCAACTACAAGGAGTAATCAACACTACTAGCAACCCACAGGTACCAATTTGTGGTTTTGATACAAGATTGTATACAAGAGATGAACTAGGGTTTTGAGAGGAGATGGTGCTGGTGAAGATGTTGATGGAGAGTGACCCTGTCCCGATGAGAGGATCGTTGGTGATGACGATTGTGATGATTTCCCCCTCCCGGAGGGAAGTTTCTCCGGCAGAACACCTCTGCCGGAGCCCTAGATTGGTTCCGCCAAGGTTCCGCCTCGTGGCGGCGGAGTTTCGTACCATGAGCTTGCCTCTGATGGGCAAAATCTATATATGTTGTTGTCATACTTAATGAGTGCTCATAATCATGAAAGATGTCCAAGATAGTATATTTGTATGTGAAAACCTCTCTTTCCTTATTGCTTCCTATTAATTGCAATGATGACCAAAACTATGTTTGTCAACTCTCAACAAATTTTATGCCTCATACTTTCTATGTGCGAAGTCATTACTATCCATAAGATCAATATGAACTCTTTTATTTTTTTTATTCTTTCTACTTTCTCAAGATCATGGCAAGATAGCAAAGTCCTTGACTCAATACTAATCTTTGTTATAGATAGCTCACGGACTCGGTTACATAAAGAGATCATAAAGCAAAACTCAAAACTAATTGATACTAAAACTTCAATCTACTAGATAAAGATACTACTAAAAGGATCGAACTAAGTAAAACGGTAAAGATAGGAGTGTGATGGTGATACGATACCGGGGCACCTCCCCCAAGCTTGGCATTTTCCAAGGGGAGTGCCCATACCCATGTGATTATATCCTCGGAGGTGATGGAGTGGTGATGATGATGGCGGATAATCACACATCGAGCGTAAAAGCTCCTCCAACTTGCGGATAATGCCCTTGAGTCCGGCGATATGATCCTTCAACAAAATATTCTCCTGTGTGAGATACTTATTCTGTATGCGAGCTAACTCAATCATCTTGAAAGCTTCATTCTCAGTTGGAGTAAAGAGGTTAGGTAAAGGTTGCGAGATGTCTTCTTTTTACACCGCCGGAGCTTGAACCTCCATGGCCTACTTGATCCCTTCTTCCTTGTTGATCTCTCCGGTTCTTCTATTTTCAGCTCTATCTTCAATAGCCAAGCATCCTTGTCTTCATTGTTGAAGGGGGGGCGACGTCATGGTGCTCTAGATCTGTCACAAAAACAGCTCAAAACGAAAACAAAGGATATTTGCGTGATACGATGGTCAAAGCTTTGGGAGATTATATAATGAATTTTTACCGACCAAAATACGTAACGTGCAAGAAAACGGAGTCCAGGAGGCACACGAGGTGGCCACGAGACAGGGGGCGCGCCCAGGAAGGGTGGGCGCGCCCTCCACCCTCGTGGAGGCCTCGTGTCCTTCCCGGACTATCACTACAAGAAATATGTCAACTAGTGACCTTCTGTCAGTGACCCTGGAAGAAATGGTCATAGATCCATGACCATTTCAGACCAATTGGTCAAAAGCTGTTCGGGGGGCTCCAAACCCTAAACCATCGCGACTATTTTGGTCAGAAAGGTCGTAATTTGCTTACACGAAAAGGTTATAAAGCAAACGGCGCTAGTCCGCTGCCTTATTTCTAGTTGTTAACGACCAATATAGATGGTCATAGCCTTGTAAATTGTGGTGGGTTGCTATGACTAGGCGCCACCTCATCAGTTTTGCCTATCTGTCATGTCCATGTGGCAGTTTTGCCCTAGGTTGTGAAGCAACCTATATTTCTGTCATTCCCAAAATTCCCAAAAAAATCTCATAAATTCTTTGGGTCATATCTTCGTCAAATATGTAAAAACCTTCCTTGCCTAGTTCTGCACATCGACCCATATGTCTCTATTACCTTCAATATCATCTTCCGGACGAATATCAAAGGTGATAACCATACCAGGCTCAAATGCATAAGCCTTGCATAGTGCTTGTCAAGTTTTGCATTCAAAATAGGTGTACGTGTGTGCATTGTATACTTTGACGTTGAAAGTATAACCATCATGCTCAGTTTTCAGGTAAGCTCTCTTTACCTCCATAGTTTCCATATCTTTGAAACCTATCTTATCCAAGACAAAAGTTCTTGCATGGCAGGGGATGCGCTAATAGAATAGTGAAAATTAAAAATTATAAGTCAGGCAAATGAAGCATATATAAGTCATGCTTAATTACGAAAACAGACTTGTCGTTGTGACTTACTGTATCGAATTCGATGGTCTCATCCAGCTTGATGCTGAATCGCCTACCATCAACAAGGAAATTTCTGTCGCACTGGCCGCGCTGATCTTCACAGAATTCGCACATAATGAAATTTTTTCTGTCGTCAGACGACATTTTCTATGTTCATATTAGGCCAAACATTAAACACTTACTAATTCAATTAATTCAACTACTTCTATTAATTCAACTAAGAATTTACTAAAAATAAACTAGTTATATTAATTCAATTAGTTCAACTAAGTATTTACTAAAAATAAACTAGTTCTATATATTAATTCAACTAGTTCAACTAAACATTTACTAAAAATAAACTAGTTATATTAATTCAACTAGTTCAAACTAAGCATTTACTAAAAATAAACTAGTTCTATATATTAATTCAACTAGTTTAACTAAGCATTTAATAAAAATAATCTAGTTATATTAATTCAACTAGTTCAACTAAGAATTTACTAAAAATAAACTAGTTCTATATATTAACTAATTCAACTAGTTCTAAGCATTTACTAAAAATAAACTAGTTCGATCTATATATTAATTCAACTAGTTCAACTAAACATTAACATATATATTTCTAATTCATCTAACATAAAATTTCTAACATTCTAAAAAAATAAATTAACTAGATAGTTCTAATTCATCTAATTAAACATTATAAAACACAGAAAACAAGTAAAAAAATGTGTGTGTGT